>BQNB010127576.1:0-19420 GCA_026074375.1 Tanacetum coccineum
TTCGACTTACTACGAGCTATGACTAACTATATTGGAAGTGACCGATACTTTTTATATTCCTAATAGGGGGAGGGGTTGTGTAGTTTTTGAAAGTATAAGGTGTAGTTATGTAAGTATGTAAAATGTGGTGAAGTGTTGGGTAAATTGTGTATGCATGCATGCAAAATCATGCAAGTTTATATGACTTACGCAAAAGTTATAAAATTTAATGCATATGAGTTGTAAAATATGTTCATGAGTATGATAACTTACTAAATATGTGTAGACTAAACTTAGTCTAAAATTAGAATACGTTCAAAGTTATTTTTCATAGTACGTGGGATAACCTCTCTGGTTATAAGTTACAGCAAGTACGTACGTATTCAAAGTATATTGTTCAAGTTTTTATGTAAAAGTAAACTTTAAATTTTAGGTTGTCACAGTCTTCCCTCGTTAAAAGAACTTCATCATGAAATTTAGTTTGTGGTCTTCAATAGTGAGGTTTCTAGGAAAAGATGAGAGTATTTGTCGGGAAATTGATCTTCACGTTCCCCAGTAACTTCAAGACCTCTCTTGGAATTCCGTCGAACCTTGATGATCGGTATGCGACTTTTTTCAGTTGTTTAATTTCCTGCTCTATAATTTCCACTCGTTCCTCGATAAAATGCAGTTTATCATCCACTTGGATCTCCTCCAATGGAATGACAAGGGATTCATCTGACAAGCAGTTCTTGAGATTAGAAATGTGAAAAGTGTTGTGTTTACCGCTTAATTCTTGTGGGAGATCAAGTCTATAAGCTACATGACCAACCTTAGCTATACCCTTAAATGATCCGATATACCTCGGGTTTAACTTCCCTTGTTTTCCAAAACGAATCACGTGCTTCCATGAAGGAACTTTCAACATGACCTTATTCCTAACTTGAAATTCTAGGGGTTTACGCCTCATATCAGCGTAACTCTTCTATCGACCATGAGCAGCTTGCATTCTACTTTGAATCTGGATGATCTTCTCAGTGGTTTCATGATTGATCTCTGGACTAGTGAGTTGGCTATCCCCAACCTCGGTCTAGCATACAGGTGATCGACACTTCCTTCCATATAGTGCCGCAAATGGTGCAACCTAAATGCTAGAGTGGTAACTGTTGTTGTAGGGAAATTCAACTAATAGTAAATGATTATCCCAAGCATTACCGAAATTAATCACGCAGGGGCGTAACATGTCTTCCAACATTTTGATGGTCCTTTTACTTCAGTCTGCGGATGGTAAGCAGTGCTCATGTCTAGACGAGTTCCCAAAGCTCTCTTGAGCGACTGCCAAAACCTTGATGTAAATCGGCTATCTTGGTCTGAGATAATCGACACTGGTACTTCGTGCCTTGAGCCTACTTCCTTCAAGTACAATCTCGTCAGCCTCTCCATTTTTTCAGTCTCCTTAATTGGTAGGAAATGTGCGGACTTACTGAGACAATCAACGATCACCCAAATAGTGTCGTAACCGCTTAATGTCTTTGGTAGCTTCGTAAAAAAGTCCATAGTTATTCTTTCCCATTTCCACTGGGGTATCTCAGGTTGTACTAGTAAACCGAATGGCTTTTGATACTCGGATTTCACCTTTGAGCATGTCAAACATTTGCTAACATAAGTGGCAATATATGCCTTCATGTTAGGCCACCAGTATAGCTTCTTGAGATCATGATACGTCTTATCAAATTCATGATGGATGGAATATTTGGATTTATGCGACTAATGCATGATTAAATCCCTTAGTCCACCATAATGTGGTAACCAACTCCTATTCATGAAATAGCGAGTTCCATCTAGACGAGTCTCGAACTCCTGTCCATACCACAAAGGTTTTCATCCTTAACATTCTCTTCCTTGATTACCTCAACTTGTGCATCCAGAATCAGAGACAGAATGTTTGAGTTTAATGTCATGATCAAGGCTCAAAAGCGTAGCGACTCATCATTTCCTTTTAGCTTAAAGCATCTGCTACAACGTTTGCCTTTCCAGGGTGATAACAGATATCACAGTCATAATCATTGAGTAGCTCGATCCATGAACGATGCCTCATGTTTATCTCCTTTTGGTTAAGTAAACATGGTACACCTCGTTTGCCATATAAGTAGTGCCTCTAGATTTTGAGAGCGAATACTACAACTCCTAGTTCTAAATCATGCGTGGCATAGTTCTTCTCATAAACTTTCAGTTGTCGAGATACATAAGTCAGGACCAATAATCACTTCACTTCACCATTATAGATTGAATAGAAAAGAGGAAGAAATAAGATGAGATGTAGAGAGAGAAAGTAGAGAGAAGGTAGAGAGAAAGAAGAGAAGTTTGGATTGCACTATGAAAAAAAAGAACAACCAACCCCTCTCTATTGTGGAGAGGGGGTATTTATAGTTAGACATCACAAGTTGGACGCCTAGCTTTTCTAACATGGGTCGGGCTCGGGTTTTAGTTGGGTTAAAACCCGTAACTTATACAAGATTAGATTAAGTACCAAGTCCGGTTTTCCTTTCTAGCCTATTACAACGAATATTTAATAAATGACCGAAGCTTCCTTGTTCGACTCAATATTTTGAGGCTAACAATCTCCCTCGAAGCGAGGTCATTGAACCCTTTGAACTTTGAGCTCCTTGAGATTGTATTGTGTTAATACAAATATTCGCGCAAAAAACGATATTTATATTTAATGATCTTTATGTTTTGATAATAACAAATATAATGTCATACCACGTAAAAGTTTACGTAAACAAGTTATATAGTCGAAAGTTTACTTGACGCTGACAAATCACTTAAGGTATGAATATGGCATTATTAAATATAGTTAATGATTAAAGAAAAATATTATCATTTGCATAAACCTTTTCTAATCAAATGATTTAAGTTAACACATGATTAATTATAAGCTAGTTATATTAATCATGTAAGACAAAATAAGATTAACCATAAGTGGAAACAATCTTTCCAAATCTTCTCAAATCTAGAAAATCTTTCCTTATTGGTGATACGAAGTATTTTGTTCTAGAAGAATCTATTAAACTAGTTTTAATAAGTACAAAACAATATTTTGTATAGATTTAGGGTTAATCATAAAATGACAAAATGTGTCCCAGCTCCTCGAACGGATCCGCCTAAGTAAGGGACGGATCCAAGTATTGGTGGATCCGTGGGTCGCAACGTCCAGCTATCTGGGACAACATTTGAATTTCAAAGGTTTGCCTTTAAATAGCAACCTTAAGTCTTCATTTTAGACAACTCTTGTAAAATATTTTTCACATACATCTTTTACCTTTTATATTCTTTGATCATTATACTTGTTACATAATCTATTACAAGTGATCAACTCATTCCACTCTTTAGTGAAGAATACTAAAGAGGACGTCAAGCTTCAAGTGTTATTATTTAGTTATGGCACCACGTTTGTGATAATCATACATCTTATATATCTTGTGTTATGTGTTATGCGGATGATAGGTTAGTATTTAGGCCATAAGATACATAGTGTGTTAGATTGGTTCTATCTTGAAGTAGAACTCGGTATTTAGCTTAGTACTAGAAAACGTGTAAGCGATGTGTACGGTTTTCTCCGCCTAAAGGGAGCTTGTTGACATAGTGAAGATAACTCTCAAGTTGGGTACTTGAAGAGTGGAGTAGGGCGAAGAGGAGCTTTGTAGCCGAACCACTATAAATCATTGTGTCATCGGTTTGATCTTTCTTATCTTTACTTGTTTATATTTCGTAGATTAGTTACTTACTTATTGAATTTCTATCATATACACTTGTGTATATCTCTTGAGTTCACATAAGTCGACAATCTAAGTTTTAATTATAAAACGGTAAAAACTATTCAACCCCCCTTCTAGTTCCCACAATTGGTATCAGAAGCCAAGGTAACCTAAGATCTTTAACGTATATTGTACATTAAAGCTTGAATCGATCTATGGATTCAAATAAGTACCTAGAAGAAAAATCTATGCAAAGACCACCTCTTTTTGAAAGTGATCATTTTATCTATTGGAAAAATAGATTTGAAACTTATGTGAAAGCAAAAGATTTAGATCTTTGGCATATTATCTTGAATGGTGATTTTCTACCGGTTGCTAGAAATAAAGAAACCCAAGTTTTAGAAACGGTTCCTTTTGAACAACAAGATGATGATCTTAAAAAGAAACTTGCTAAAAATAATGAAGCTAAAATCGTTCTTTATAATGCTTTGCTTAAAAAGGAATACGAAAGAATTTTTATGTGTAAAACGGCTAAAGATATTTGGCAATCGTTGTTAATCACACATCAAGGTAATAGCCAAGTAAAGGATAATAAAATTGATCTTCTTGTTCAACAATATGAACAATTTACTATCCTTGAAGAAGAATCTGTTGATAGCGGTTTTGCTAGATTTAACACTATTATTACTAGTCTTAAAGCTCTTGTTGAAGGTTTCTCTAGCAAGAACTATGTTAGGAAGTTTCTTAGGGATCTACATCCTAAATGGAGAGCAAAGGTCATGGCGATTGAAGAATCAAAAGATTTGTCATCACTAGCTCTAGACGAGCTTATCGACAATCTAAAAGTACATGAAGTAGTCATGGAAAAGGATTCTGAAATTTATAGAGGCAAAAAGGAAAGAGTTAAGTCCATTGTCTTGAAAGCTAAGAAAGAGTGATGATGAAATTTCAACATTCGGAAGCGATGACGAAGAATATGTTATGGCCGTAAGGAACTTTAAAATGTTCTTTAGAAGAAAGGGTAAATTTGTTAGGCAACCAAGAGAAGAAAAGAAGTCATTCTGATAAAGTGATGAGAAGAAAGGAAAGAGTGACCGGAAATGTTTTAGATGTGGTGATCCAAGTCATCTCATCAGCGATTGTCCAAAACCATCTCGCAACAAAGATCAAAAGGCCTTCATTGGAGGTTCTTGGAGTGATAGCGAAAATGACGCCGAAGAAAAAACCAACGATGAAACTTGTCTCATGGCTCAATCGTCGAATAAGGTAACTTTTAACTCTTCTTATTATAGTGATGACGCATCTTCTCTTGATAATGATAGTATGCAAATAGAATACGATAGCTTATGTGAAATTAGCTTAAAAATCATTAACAAGAATAAAATTTTGAAAACTAAAAGAGATCTTTTAGAAAAGAAATTTTAGAATTGAGCGAGAAAATTAAGAAACTTGAGAGAAGTAAAGGAATTGAAATTGCGTGTAAGTCATGTGATGAACTTAAATTGGGAAACGCTAAGAAACTCAAGTTAAATTTGTTAAATTTGATAAAAGTGCTAATTCACTAAGAGAAATTTTAAATAATCAAAAGTCACCTAGTTGTAAAATAGGTCTAGGATTTGATGATAGTAAAGAGTCAACAAGCGAAACTAAAAACATGAGTTTCGTTGGATCGTATGCTGAAAAGACGACAGACGGATCCATCACAAAGGTGCACGGATCCACCTTACCTGGATCCGTGAGTCGCACCAGTGGAGAAAAAGAGACATAACAAGTTTTTAGTCCACCTATGTCTTCTAGATCGGATTTTGTTATTACTAGAAAGAAACTTATACATAATAGCATTGATGAGTCAAAGAAACCGTCTTTAAAACCATCACCTAAAAGCAGTATAGGTTATGTCAAAACCGAGTCTAGATCGAAAACACCTCCACCTAGAAGGAACACTCCTTCTCAACCAAGATACAACACACCTTAATCTAGGAGAAACTCTAGACAACCAATTCATCAAAACTTTTACCCTATAAATTAGAACAATCAACAAAATTAAGGCTTCGTACATATAGGAAATTGTATCCCATTTCAATATCCCAATCAACTGCAACAAATGCAAGGGATGTACAACACTAACATTTTCAGACCCATGAGATATTGGGGACCAAACACTTGATTTTTTTGTTGAAATAGGTATGCTTGAGAACATGCTTGGATCTGGGTGAGTGGATCAAAGATAGTGGTTGCTCAAACATATGACTGGTAACAAGAGTTTATTCTCTACCTACAAAGCATACGACGGAGGTAATGTTGTTTTTGGAAGTAACCTAAAAGGAAAAACCATAGGCAAAGGTACAATCTCTAATGACTCTCTTACTATATCTAATGTAGAACACGTAGATAACTTAGCTTTTAACTTACTTAGTGTCGGTCAAATTTGTGACAATATGTGTCAAGTCTTATTCACAAAAGAAGGTAGTGAAATAATTAAAAATGGTAAAACCATAGGAAACGGGATTAGGAAAAATGGCTTATACATAATGAAATTAGGAAATAAGTCTCACGACAAATTATGTCTCGCCACGATAGTGAATAATTCTACCTTATGGCATAGAAGACTTGGTCATGCAAATATGCGTTTAATTCGATCATTGTCATCTAAAGAATTAGTTAGAAACTTACCTAAGCTAAAATATAATAAACATTTTTGTGATGCTTTTAAAATTGGGAAGCAAGCTCATGCAAGTCATAAAGCTAAAAATATGGTTTCCACTAAAAGATGTTTAGAATTATTACATATGGACTTATTTGGTCCATCGGCATTTAAAAGCTATGGATGTAATCTATATACCTTAGTTGTAGTAGATGATTATTCTGGGTATACATGGACTAGATTTCTAAAGACTAAAAATGAAGCTTTTAAGAAATTTGAAATATTAAGTAGAAAAATTCAAAACCAACTAGGTAGTTCTATAATAGCTATTAGAACGGATTCATGGACTGGGAATTTGATAACTGAAGTATCATTCGGAGCTTATTGTGAGTGGTACAAGGCATTATCATAACTTCTCGCTCCAGTTACTCCACAATCAAATGGGGTAGTAGAAAGAAAGAATAGAACCTTACAAGAGATGTCTAGGACTATGCTTAATGAACAATCCATTCCACAAAAGTTTTGGTGTAATGCCGTTGATACGTCAACTTATATACTAAATAGAATATTAATTCGACCAATACTAGGAAAAAAATATTTAGAGGTAGGAAATTTTCTTTAGAATATTTTAAAGTATTTGGAAGCAAGTGCTTCATCATGAATACTAAAGACTATCTAACCAAGTTTGACCCAAAGTCATACGAAGGTGTTTTTCTAGGGTATTCTCAAAATAGTAAAGCTTATGTAGTATTAAATAAACATACAATGAAAGTCAAAGAATCACTCAACGTGACATTCGATGAAAGTCCTCCTCCTACCAAATTATCACCATTGGTTGATGATGATGTTGGTGAAGAAGAATCCATTAAAAGGAATACCAAAGTAGTAAACAATAATAATAAAGAAGATGAGTCGATAGAAGTTGATGAAATCATGAACATTAAGGAGTCCAAGAATCATCCACTAGATCAAGTCATAGGAAATCTTAATCAAAGAACCTTAAGGTCTCAAGCCTAAAATCATAGTAATTTCTTTTGTTTTATATCTACAATAGAACCCAAAGATGTCAAAAAGGCATTAAAAGATGAAAGTTGGGTTGTAGCTATGCAAGATAAATTAAATCAATTTGTAGCTAATAATGTTTAGGAATTAGTCCCTTTACCCATAAGTCAATCGATCATAGGAACAAAATGGGTCTTTAGAAATAAATTAGATAAAAACGGTATAGTATCTAGAAATAAGGCTAGATTAGTAGCACAAGGATATAATCAACAAGAAGGTATAGATTATGATGAAACATATGCTCCAGTAGCTAGATTAGAGTCTATTAGAATACTTCTTGCTATTGCTTGTGCAAAAGATTTTAAATTATATCAAATGGATGTAAAACGTACTTTTCTAAACAGTTTTATAAACGAAGAGGTTTATGTTGCTCAACCTCCAGGGTTTATTGATTTTCAAAAATTCAAACTATGTTTATAAACTTAAGAAAGCTTTGTATGGTTTTAAGAAAGCTCCTAAAGCTTGGTATGATAGACTATAAGCATTTTTGATAAAAACACGAGTATTCAATGGGAATGGTTAATAAAACACTTTTCACTAAGAAATCAAAGTCACATCTTATCATTGTTCAAATATATGTCGACGACATTATATTTGGTTCTACGAGTCAAAACTTGTGTGATGATTTTGCAAAAATCATGCACGACGAGTTTGAGATGAGTATGATGGGGGAGTTGAACTTCTTCTTGGGTCTTCATATCAAACAAATGAAAGACGAAATATTTTTTTAATCAATCAAAGTACATCAAGGAGATGTAAAAGAAGTTCGGGTTGGAAGATTCCAAACCAACCAAGTTGCAGATGTCAACGGAGATCAAGCTCACTAAGGACGATGAAGCCGACTCAGTGGATAACTCTAAGTATTGAGGTATGATTGGTAGTTTACTTTATTTAACTGCAAGTAGGCGCGATATTATGTTTAGTGTTTGCTTATGTGCTCATTTCCAAGAAAATCCTATGACTACCCATTTAGAAGCCGTTAAGCGTATATTTAGGTATATTAGAGGAACTAGTCACTTAGGATTATGGTATCCGAAAGGAACCAGAATAGAAACTGTGGCTTACGCCGACTCTGACCACGCAGGCGATTACGTTGATCACAAAAGCACTAGTGGCGTTTGTACGTTCATGAGATGTTGTTTAACATCTTGGTTCGCTAAGAAAAAAACGACCCTTGCTATCTCCACGACCAAAGCAGAATACGTCTCTGCCGGAAAGGCATGTCAACAAGCACTATAGATGAAACAAGCTCTCATCGACTACGGCATACGCCTCGACGACGTTCCGATTATGTGCGACAATAAAGGCGCTATCGACTTAAGTAAAAACCCCGTACAACACTCTAGAACTAAACATATAGAAATCCGTCACCACTTTCTACGCGATAACGTCCAAAAGGGCAATATCTCTATCGAGAAAGTTGCATCCGAAGATAATATAGCCGATATATTTACTAAGCCTTTAAAACGTGAAGTATTTAATTATTTAAGATTAGGATTAGGAATGATGGAACTTATCATGGATAGTGATTCTCCATCATCTCAAAAATAATTGTAAACGGAAATTTAATGTAGTAATTAATCATTATTCAAAAGATGTTAATTCTCATTACAAGTTCCAATTACAAAACTTTCGATCGTGAACATAATCGAGATTAGAATTTTACTAGATAAAGAAAATATCAATAAAATGACCATAGATATTTTCTAAAATCTACATGTATGGTCAATACATGAAAATTACGAAATCGATTAAAAAGGACGAAAAGAACAATCATCGAATGGCAACTCACACTTGTGTTGACGATGTTTTGTTAAGTCTAAATGTTCATAAATGATTGTGTTATTAGTAATGGTCAAACTTATGCTAAAAGATAACACACTCCTAGTAGGATCGACTACGTTGAATTTCCATCAGGAAATTCACGACAAGTTGCACGGTTCACTCAAAACTTGGACGTCGACTCCAAAAATTATATCACATACTCCTAATAGTAAGTATAACACACTCCAATTGCCAAAAACACAACACCATATCTCAATTTGCTTAAAAATCAACTCTGTCCATATTTGTGGACACCTGCGGATCACGGATCCACCATATGGAGATCCGTGCGTTATTTAGGTGGATCCGTGCGTCACAGATCGCGGGTAAATAACAGATTTTAAACAAATTAGGACCACAACTATTATTATACAAACTCACCCACGAACTCAAACACTAAAACCCTCAAACAAACATAACACAAATCGGCAATTGGAGCAATTAATCTACAAGATCATTAACAAATCATCAATCTATAACAACTATTGTAAGTGATTTCATCTTATTTTCTTTTTAATTTTGTGTCTAGGGTTTTGATTTTGCTTAAATTAAATAATTTGGGGATTTTAATTTTTCATACTATTTTCGCACAATTAGAACTAAGATATATCAATGTATAACTATTATGACACTTAGAAAGCATAATTGAAGCGATTCGGCAAAAATCATTTTTTGCCAAAAACCCCAAGTTATGATTTTTAAAACTTCACTTTTAAGAACCTTTCAAAACAAGGGTTGTTTAACTACATTGTTAATACAACACAAAAACATTTTTCTTCATGCATTAGGTCTCATGAATGTATATACGAGATGCTTAATTCATAAGCATTTTTTGTTCCATTCATCTAGATCAATATCAAACATAGGTTGTGCATTAAGGTTTTCTTATTACTAGTATTAATACTATTTTTCTCTTGTTGTTTGAGTCAAGCAAACTGCACACCCACATCAAGTCCATATAGACACACTTACATTGTATTTTTCACTTATCGAGTCATTATCATAATTTTCTCATAGAAATCACAATAAACTCGTTTTCAATCATTCTACCACTTAGATGGTAAAATTTACCCACAATTTCTCTTTGAACTCTATCGATCCTTTCAATTTTACTCATTAAACAATGATTGGTTTACCTATTTCAACATCTATGAACATCACCCTATAAGACTTCATTAGTACACTACCACCAATAACCCTTAATGGACCAAACTTACTGCCAAAGCCACTAACCAAGGCCACTAAGTATACCGACCCCTATATAAAGTCGAACCCCCCAACTTCAAATCACACCTCAAAATATCTCATACACACAAATGGAGTCTTAATCAAGATCAAGAATGTGAAGAGAAGTCCCCAAGATCATAATTGAAGCCAGAAATTCAGAGAAGAAGCCATTGAAAGTCGATTTCTAGGAGTGCGAACCCAAAAAAATCGCCCCAAAACCCTCCATATCGGCCACATTTAAGCTTAAGTAAGCTTATATCTTGTTCCATAAGCTCATTTTCTGTTTTAAATCTTTAATAAGTTTCCTTATGATCATATATAAGCCTCTTGATAAAAGCTTTGAGCCACAACCCATGTGTGTTAAAATTTAAAAACCAAACGCGCCCTATGAAACCCTAAAAAGCCATTTTCTTGAATCCTATAAGCTAAGATCATAAGCTGTTATAAAAAGCTATTCCTATAAGCTCATTTGTCATTTCTATAAGCTTTTTAACAAGTCTTAAATGTTCAAACCCATTGGATTATGAATTCGAACCCAAACAACCCATTTTTAAGCTTTTAAGTTCATAAGCCCTTTCCATAAGCTATAAGCTCATAAACTCTACTTAATTTAGCTTATTCTAATAAGCTATAAGCTGCAAATCTATTTCTAAATCGAAAATATCATTATTATGGTTTTTGGACTTGTTTTGTAAATTAAATCCATGCAAGGGGTATATATTGTAAATATTTTGAAAATATAACTAGAGGGGCTGAAAATGTAATATTCCAAAAGTTATAACTATAAGGGGTTGTGTTGCAAAATTTTAAAGTCAAGGGTTTAATTTATATATACTTTATATATATAAAGGATTAATATTGTAAATTAAATATAAATCAAGGGTATATATTGCCATTTTTGCATTCTTAAAAATATAAAATGTAATATTTTTATATAAATTATAAAAATATATATAAATATTATAAGACTCGATTTTATTAAAACCCGACACATTTATCGTTAATAATCATCGATCGACGCATTATAAATCAATTACGTTATATATTTAACGTAATTTATCATCGACTAGCTTTTGAAGAAACTTAAAATCTTATCATATCACGTTACTAGGGAATTTCATGTGAGGGGTTTCATTTGAGTATACGTTTTGACGAGTTTGCTGGATTTACGATTTAAAGTGTCCTGGCTCCTCAAACGTTTACTGCATGACCTCTGAATTATGATAGCCCGAACAGTGATACAATATTAATAATTCAAAAGTAATATGTATGATTAAAGCTTTGAAATATAAACAATCAAACTAAGACTTGACATATTACCCCAGGTTGCGTGACGAGGCCGTTACTTTCATTTGATATACTTTTGCCATCAATCAGATTTCCCTGTTAAGGTGAGTTCATAGCCTCGCATTTTAAATCTTTTGAATACTTTATAAACCCGCGAGGGGGATACATGCTATAAACCATGAATACAAGTATTTTTCCAACTGTATGCTATCCTGATGCATTATTGCCTAAGTCCCTACTTTTGCCATTAAGACCCCACTATCATGAACCGTTAATTACTCTTCGGAGTAAGCGCGAATGCTGTGAATAGATCTATTTGGGACTGAACTCCCCCGTTGGTATACCTGTACTTTTGGTAACCAAACGCACTTCATTTGAATATCTATGCGGGTGTTTGGCAAAGGCACCCGTTGGGGCAACTACTTGTGATTATTGATTATCTCAAGGCTTCGGTGTCATGAGCTTAGGGTCGTAATATTGTTTTCTATGATAATTGTATCTACATTGCAATTATTACTATTATGGGTGTATAACAACGTAACCCACTGTTATGATGACTTGTATTCAAACTATTTATCATAAACCTATGAATTTCACTCAACCATTGTGTTGATCTTTTTAGCATGTTTATCTCAGGTAATTGAGCAACTTATGGCACGGAGTGGCACGGACTTGAAGATGGCTAAACTGTTATCATTCAAACTTTATGTTTCTAGATTTTGGGACCTCTCTTTTTGTAAAACTCTGATGAATAAATGAATGATAACTAAATTTTCCAAAAACGTCTCTTTATGAGTCGTTTTCTATGATTATGACTGTTGTACTATGAAGTAATACCCCAGATTAGCTTCCGCTGCTATATTTGTCAAAATGGGGGTGTTATAGATTGGTATCAAGAGCCACGGTTATAGAGAACAAGGTTGAAACCTTAACTATAACTACTTTTCTTTTTCCATCCAAGAAAGTCCTCCGTGCCACTACATCTCCCGAATAGTATGTAAAGATACATAACTATTATACTATTATATAAATAACTTATGTTATTTACCGCTGGGTTGTTAACAGAGTGATGTCTTCTCCCAACCACCCTACTTCCAATATTGAGGATGCTTTTTCCTCTAACTTTCCGGACTATATCCCGGCTTCCCCGGACTATTCCCCAGCTTCACCAGGAAATACTTATTCTAGCTCTTCAAATAACTCATTTGGTTTAGTTCCAATAGCTTCACCAACTCTTTCACTTTTTCATGATGACCCCTATATGAAGGTCATGCAATAAAACTAATTTTATAAAAGTTACTGTTCATCTCAGACATGAACATTTTGAAAACATCATTTATTTGATAAAACTTTTAATTATGAAGACGTGCTCGAAATAATCACTAAAATCGGATCTAAAACGAATAAGATACGATATTTACGGGTTTTACGTTAATTAAAGTTATAAAAATAAGCTTATAACTGTTATGAACAGTAAAAATCACTATTCACTGGTGTTGTTCGTTTTCAACACGTTTATCAAATAAACCCTCAAATATATAATATATTTATTTATAAAATACATATATAATACGTAAGCAGAGTATCATACAAATTATTCTTAGGAAAGAATAAAAAGTAATCAACACGGGTATCGTTTTCCTCGGTGAGAGGTGAATGGAAATCTACGTTCAAGTTGTAAATCAAGCTTGATTGTCATTCAAGTTTTTGGTTTTGGTTTTAAACTATTTTTATGCTAAAAATTAAACTAATATTGATTCTAAGATTTAAAACTACAAGATTATACTAAAATTGATCTAAAAGATATAAATGACAAATATGCTTTAAAAGATTATAGAGGACAAATATGCTTGCTAAGTGACGTGAAAAGTTCATCAAGTGTGAATTAAGGTTTATTAAATTTCCTTAGAAAATATAATTTTCTCAAAACGTTAGTTTATTTTGAAAACGATCTCTTAAAAAGAAAATAATTACTAGATGTCTAGTTTGACTATTCTCCGGATTTTGCCCTTTAAACAATCATCTTACAAATCTAAATAATCCGACAAACTATTAATTAATTAGACCTTTTTTCAAATCCACACTTAATTCACAATTCATAATATCACTTAACAAGCACTAATTAAACTACTCACTAAGCAAAATGATAAAATAAGCAAAACAAAACATTTTAAACTAAGCTACACTAATGTATCGAAAAAGGATAGAGAATGGAACCGAGTTGAAGAGCCGCAATTAAACTAATACCACCCGATTTATTTAGCCAAAGAAAATAATCATACAGGCCCAACAATAAACCAAGCGTGGCCCAAAAGCATATTTCTACAAACCTAAACGCACCCAAGATTGATTCTCAGATTTGGGCCTAGATTCAAATGTTAAAATAGAACAAAAGGTATGCGAGTACAAATTTTAAGCTAAACTCACCTTTAATAAGCTAAAGCAATAACTGGATAGGCTAAAAAACGACAAGCAAATACTTAAACGGCTTATTTAAAACAAGCAATGACAAAGTACGAGATTAAGCTTTTTTTTTAAACGAGATGTTAGATGAGACTAATAAGCTCAAACGAGGCTAGTACGAATAAGCTAACACCGAAATGAAGAGTAAACATATAAACTAAATAAGCACTAATCTAAATCGAAGTAAGAAACTAGAAATCAAATTAAGCTCGAAGCACTTTAACACCTTAATCACGAAAACCAATAAGCTAACTAATTTTTTTGCAAACACTATAAGCCTCACGCACACAAGAGATATAGATCATACAAATAATGAGCTAATTCTCTTGAGAGCGTTATGATCTGTGCAACATGTTGAACCTAGAGTTATGAATGATTGACAACACCCCCAAGCACACTCTGACAGCGAATATCACAAGATACTCAATGAATCCCCACATCCCACCCATCGCCTCTACACCCATCCACTACGACCGCCTCCACATAACCTGCCTCCCCCTCGCATCTACAAAGAATTTAAAATATATTCTAAGCTTCTTTTTTTATTTTGGAAAAAAAAAAAAATCTTATTTGATTTTAACTTTTAAGAAAGGGGATTTAGACGAAATTATAAGGCTAAAGGATAGCTAATACTTTCGGTATTCTTATCTTAATAAGCCAGAAAATAAGACTATAAAATAAGCTAAAGAAAAAAACTTATTTCGATAAGCTAATAAGAATAAATAAAGAAAAAAGAAACAAAAATAAGCCATAAATCTCAACCCATCTTCATTATCAATAAGCTAAAAGTTTACAAAGTTTAGACCAATAAGTGTTAAAAAACTTTTATAAGCTGAAATGGTTGTTGAAAGAAATAAAAATAAGGCTAAATCTACACTAAAACTATTCCTAAAGCTAACCCCCTAAAATGTGAGGGGAGCGAATCAATATAAAGAGGGAAACGGTCGTGATTTGTAATTATCCCCCATGATTCGATTCTTAATGAAGCCATATTTGCATTGTTTATTGGAGCTTTCCTCGATCACGTATTAAAGGCAAAGATAGATCACCGTTCAATGGGGTGACAAAGTGGACTATCATAATGCGTACCTCGTACGCAGTTAATTGTCATCATTGGATCATTTCTATGCAATGCTTCCTTTTACAATTGATTTGAATTGAGATAGCAGTATTATTCCTAGCCACGTGTCACATCATCATTTGCCAATCCTTTGGATAGTGCCCTGTCACGCGACCAGTTTACATTTAATTTGGTGTCACATGTCATGACATCATGTGACGTCACCCACACTAACATTCAAATTTTATTTTTTTTGTTTTGGGCTTATTTTGTTGGGCTTAAGTTCATTTGGGCTGGTCCGGCCCATAAAATGGGTTACGGGCTGGCCCAATAAGATCCGGGGGCACTGTTGGACTCGTTTTTTCGTGCCCTTTCCAATGGCATGCTTGAGGACTTTTCACGACTTTGTCTCATCTTGAGTAATAATTAGACTTGACCAAATTGAGCCCGATAATTCTCGTTTTTGCACCGTTTTCAATCCTTTTACTTGCAAGACATAAAAATACCAAACAAACATATTTGCAAGATAATTATCAATATTTTAGCATTTTTAGTCTAATTAATAGTGTTTTACGGAATATAAATAATGTGTATTTTAGTGAACATCATTCACCAGGGGATTTCAAAATATAAAAATGTAATATTTTGATACATCGACTTAATATGAGAACATGGACGTAAAAAACATCTCAAACAGGCTTAAAACGATAAAGATACGCACTATTTTATACTTGTGCACTATTTCCTGACGTGAATAGTGTTGGTTCGTGTTTATTTTAAATTTTTGCGAAACATTTTAGAATCATTTATATAATTTTTATACATGTCTTAAACTTTATAAATATTATTTTACAAAGACAATTGAATTATTTATTCGATTATACGAGAACAAACACACGGATAATATTTATCAAAAGCAATTTAAATATTATTTCACAAACTCAATTAGATGGTGATGTAGCTATATATAATTATATATGATAGTATTTATTCAAAGTATTTAGTACTCATACGATCTATAATTGATTAGGTTGCATTCGGGCGTAATTGTGACGCATTTTCTGTTGTGATTTACATTGTTAAACTCATCTACTCGAGGTGAGTTCATAGCCCCACGTTTTACATTTTATAATGATTTATAAGTTTTGAGGTGAGAACATGCTTTGTTTTATAATTGGACGCAAGTGAACATTTCATATTTAAACTGATTACTTGTTTGCCTAAGTAGCGATAACCCAATGTGTAACACCCCCATTTTACACTTATCAGCGAAAGGGTCATTTGGGATACTACGTCTTAATACAATAACTCAAACATAGAAAACGACTCGAAAAGAGACGTTTTTAAATATAACCATTCGAAATAAAAGTTTCACAGCATAGGTCCTAAATATTTTCACAATCAATACATCATTTTCAAATATTTTCTTCGAATGATTTTATTTAAATGGGCCTTCAAAATATTTATTTCATTAGCTTCTCCGAAATCTTCATCACCGAATTACCTTCAAGGACCTGAGATAAACATGCTAAAAAGTCAACAATAATGTTGAGTGAATCCATATAGTTTATATATATATATATATATTAAATTCCGAACACAAGTATCATTTCTCAAAATCATCAAGACATAACGATGTGGATCAGACAAAGTTATAGGAGGATTATTATAAGCCTCATGACATTGAATGTTACCATATAATAAAAATGCCCACTATACACCCTCGCTATGAGTGCATATTACTCTCTATACAACGCATCCGTAGTGTCTTTCCCGACAGAGACGATTAGCCAGGTCCGTCACGGATTGGAGGTGACAACCTCCAAATTGTACTATTTTATGTATAAGCGTCTACCATTACCCGGTAGTTAACAATTCATGATTTCGTAGGTCTTTTATCTAGCGAGTTAAGCTAACTTATAATAATCAAGACTACTGATCATTTAGGGTCCTTTGTGTGTCTATATTAAAAAACAACATGTTATCCCTCGCGGGGTTTATAAAACAATTAACGTATTAAAATGAGTGGATATGAACTCTATTAGTGAGGCGGAAGAGATAGCGATATGAATAAGAACTTCGGGAGTAGGCGAGTCGATTAACCAAGACCTATACAATTAGTAACGGGGTCTTAGGTTTTCTAGTCACGTAATAATTAACGAAAACTCATAATAAAGTAAATATATATGTATACATGTAGTTAACATGATGATCAAGTTTATATGGTGTAAGTATTTTAAACTTAGTTTTACATATTGTTTTTAACTTGCCAAACTTACCACTATTAGCCATTTTAACTAGTATTGACTACATTAGCCCAAAAGCCCATTAACCAAGTCCATTAAGCTCTTATATGGATATTATCATTTTAAGACCAGGTCTTAGCCCATTTATAGTGTCCAAGTGGGTTGGGCCTAATGCTAAGTCCATTATAGTCCATTTTGTTTCATTGGGCCTAGTGGTCCAACAAGGCCTTACGGGTCCATTTTAGCTAGTATACAACTTTTATTATAAGTATTCGGGTTCTCGGGGTCGGGATACATTCATTTTATAAGCCTTTTAAAACTCCCAAGAAGTGGGTCCTACCACCTCGGGTTTTAGTCATAAAACCATTTTACATAATATAAAGTTCGGGTTTTTAGGAAAATTTGTATACTTTTGTGTTACGAAAATAGTTGTAATTTATAAACCATAAATAGTATAATTTATATATTTATATGCTTGGCTTCATATTTAAGTCCACTTTACAGATGTAAACCCCTTTTAGTTCATCTTTTAGTCATAAATATACTTATGGTTACTTTTATACATAAAGGTCATGTTACAATTTCGGACTGAAATTTCACTTTCACTATTTTTAACGCCATTTACAAACCGTAAAGAGTTGGTTGAACATCCAACTAATTTAGAATCTACATGACTTTAGCTACAACCCATAGTTTTCACTTTTTAAATGGTTCAGTTCGTAAATATAACTTTTTACACAATCTGTACAGCAAGGTCCAGATTTGACTTGTTTTAGTGTTTTGATCATAACTCATTCATTATTTATCCTCTAGGAATCATCCAATTGTCAAGTGTTCATAAGAGATTTATCTATGACCTCATGCTATCAAATCCAACCTCAAACCTACTGAGTTTTATAAAACTTACTGTTCATTACAGTCTATGAATTTTTATACTTTTCTCACTAGTTTTAATGGTCATTCTTGTTAGATCTAACCTAGATATGCATTAACATTGTTAGCCTTAAAATATGTCGGCTAATACGGAATTACATTAGTTTATATTAGCCGGATACGCAAGGACTAGAAATATCAAGTGTAGTAAGTAGATCGTGTCCAGGGCTATATATATCCCCTTCATACTTCCATAGAGGGGTGAGGATTCATTTTACTTGTAATAAGGTATGTGTGTTTCTCTCTCTAGAATACACACATCTTTCCTTTCTCTCACTAAATAATATGGCTAAACATTTGTTCAATCCTCCCCGACCTTCGGATCATGTCTCTTGTTGTGTGAATCTTTATGGGTAACAATTGGCATCAGAGCTACAGGAGTGTATTGTATCATGTGTTTGTTGTTCATGTCTCGGTTACTGTTCATGTACTGTTCACGGTGTTACTGTTCATCATGGTTATTTTTCTTAGGAAAATATCATGAAAATAAGTTATATGTTGTTTATGGTTCTGCTGTGTTCCTTGTGCTTCAAAACAAGTTATAAGCTTAAAAGTCAAGCATCAGATCTGGGTTTATTTTTATGTTTCTTGGTTGCGTTTTGACCAAAAAGACAAAACCAGATCCGGTTTTTGAGGAAAAGTACAGCTGCGTTTTGTCTCAACGATGTTGCGTTTTGGGTATTGAGATTTGATCCTGCGTTTTGATGTTGTGTTTTGCCTGTTGAAGACCATTTATATAGCAAAACTTAAACCTCATGCTGCCCAAATCACAACAAGACTGCGTTTTGTCTAGAACTCTTTGCGTTTTGTCTAAGTCAACTGCGACTTGACAACTTGCGTTTTGCTAGACATGACAACTTGCGTTTTGATAGACAAGACAACTTGTGTTTTGCCTTGTTGCGTCTTGGTTGGTTGCATTTTCCTACCCCTAGAACCAAACCGAGTCAACTCGGTTCTT
>BQNB010127578.1:0-19420 GCA_026074375.1 Tanacetum coccineum
TGTGACAACTAGGCAATACATTTTCTTCTTAAGGCTTTTTACAAATGTTAGATCAAACAAGTCTATATGCAACAAATGTAAAGGAAGACTGACTGAGTTCTCTATTTTGGACTTACAAGAGGCTCTGTGCTGCTTTCCCTTTTGATAAGCAACATAGGTTTGATCATTTTCAAAAAGTTTGGAAGGTAAACCTCTTACAAGATTTCCCTTAAACAATTTATTCATGGTTTTAAAATTTAAGTTACCTAGCCTTCTATGCCAAAGTTTAGATTCATCAGATGTGGCTTTTACAAAAAGGCAAGTTAAACTTCCTTTAGGAAGTATGTTCTTTAAATCAACACTATACATATTATTCTTTCTAGGAACTCTAAGTAAAACTTAACTTTCATCAATTAACTTAAAGTTTAAAGATAAAACAATACATTCAGTGTCATTAAAAAGAACAATATTCTTTTTATCACACATTTATGAGAAACTAAAGAGATTAAACTTTTAATGGTACCTTTTCCTATGATTTTTCCTCTTTTAGGGTTCCCTCTAAAAGCAACATATCCTCCATCTATCTCTTCATAGTTTGTAAGATAGGACATGTTCCATGTCATGTGCCTTGAGCATCCACTATCAATCACTCCCTGATCCTATAAATCCATTTATAGATTGACCTGCACATTAGATAAGAAAATAAGTTTCTTTTGGGGACCCAAGCCATCACTGACTTGGATATGCATTGTGCATCAATATAATCAAACCTTTTTAGGGTGATTGATGCACTGTTGTGTTTAGAAACATGGTCTAAAACTTTTTGCTTTGGTTTCCAAACCCAACAAGCTGAGGCCTTAACAGCATTAAAATTATTTCTCTTAACAGCATTAAGTACTGCTTTTGGCCTGGCAGTATTAATTTTTTTACCCCTAACAGTATTAACTCTTTGATTAATATTACTATTTTTAAATGATGTGTTCTTATGAATGGGCCTCTTAACAGTTGAATGTGCTGTTTTAGAAAAATATGGCATTGGTCTAGCAACATTCACTATTGTTTTTGAGTGGGCATCATTAACTTGTCTAGCAGTATTAACCAATACTATTGTTTTTGAAATATTTTGTCTAGCAGTATTAATTGATACCAAACCAGACTTCATTAGTACTACTCTTGGAACCAAGTTCTTTTTAGCATAGAGGTGAGTCTTTTTAGAAAAGTTTTGATGATTCACCCTTTGAGCATTGTTCCAAACAGGTTTTACCTCCTTTGATTTTGAAACTGTTTTTGATGGCAATTGCAATCAACCTGTAATTGATCAAAGCTTCCACACACATAACAGGCCTTATTAAACATCTCAAAATCTCTTCCTATTTTTTTAGACATCATATTGTTCCAATTTCTTTGATTGCCTCTTGGACTGTGAGTGTTTTGCCTATGTTGCTCAACTTGTTTAACAATTTTCCTAGCAGTTTTTTCTTGTTGTTTAGATTTGACAAACTCTTTCTTAATAATACTAGGCCTAACTATTTTCTTTTTAGTTTTAGGCTGAGACACATCCTCTTCCTCATCATCTAACACCCATTCTTCAATACTTAGGGCATCATCATACTTCCTAACTACCTTAGGCTCTTCTTCACTAGACATAGCTTTGTAGTTCTCAACTACAGGCTCATTAACAAAATCATCTAAACCAGTAAAAGATAAGTCAGGTGTTGGAGGCATGAAATTTCCTGTATAGGGAGGTGAAACTGCATTTTAATTTTCATAGCCTAAACCTTTCTTGCAATTGTCAACTATTTGACACTCTATGAGTTTGTTTAAACTTTTGGATGCATGTTCAAATTTATCTACATTAAGTTGAATGACATCTTTTTCTTTTTGAACTATTTCAAGCTTCTTCCTAAGCTCTCTAATAGCTATTTCTCCTATATGAATTTTAAATTTTAAGCCCTTAATATCTTGTAAATAAACAGACTTATTTGCTTTATAAACTTCAAGTTTTTCTTCCATTGACTCTAAACCTGTCTTATAACCTAGAACCATTAACTCATATTTAATAAGTTTAACAGTTTCCAAACAAGATTTTGAACAAATAGAATCATTGGATACCTCTGAGTCAGGACTTAAAGATGAGAAAGACATGAGTGCATAATTAGGCCCTTCCTTTGCTTGATCACTCCAGTCATATCCACCAAGACCATCACATGACACCAAATCTGTGGATGTAGATGTTTCTACAGGCACACTCCTTCTTGAGCTTTCCTTGTTCTTGTTGTCTTGATTTCTTGGAGCTCTACACTCCTTAGCAAAATGTCCCCTCTTATGGCAGTTGTAGCACTCTACTTTGGACTTATCAAAACCAATAGTCTCATTGCCATTAATAGTAAGCTTTCTTCATGTATTCTTCAAAAACCTTCTTGCCCTAATAGTCAACATGGCCATTTACCATCTCAAATCCATCTCTTTTATGTCACCTGGATGGATTTGTTGCAAGTCCTCATGTACAAGTTAAGGACTATTTGGTTGACTACCAAAGAATGCACAAATAACAACATCACTCAAGTTATCAATATTTGTAGAGTAAGCATCATTAACTTAAGTGTTAGCAGTAGAAACTCCATGAGCAGTATTAACTTCTTGAGCAATATTAACTGCTCCATTAGTGATGCTAGTGTTGTTAGTTGAAGAGGACACAAAAGCCATGTTCTGTGTGCTTGAACTTGAGGTAGACATCCCTTTAACTTCTGGTTCATACACCTTGAGGTTGTTGTAGAGATCATCCATGCTCATTGTATCCAAATCAGCTTTATTCCTCCATACAACAACATGTGTCTTCCACTCAGGTGACAAACTTCTTAATAACTTTTGATTAACATCTTCTTGTTAATGCTTTTCATCCAAAAGCTCCAACTGACTCACAAGCTTTTGAAGCCTATCAAAAGTTTAATCAAGCATCTCTAAGCTTGGAACAGTAAAGTTTTCATATTGCTGCTTTAAGAGATTCCTTTGAGTCTTTCTTGTAGCTGCATTCTCACCAAATCTCTTTTCAACAGCTTCCAGCAATTTCTTAGCATCCTTTATAGAGTTAAACTTTAACTGATGTTCATTGGGAATGCCCATCATTAAAGTACTTCTAGCTTTCACCTCTAATCTTCTCTGAGCCTTTTCTTCAGCAGTTGTAATAGGCATCTTTGTCATAACTCCTTCCATAATTTTTGTTTTTGGCAAGGTTGCACCATTCTCTATGACTTCCCACAGTGCATAGTCTATCATCTAGATATATTATTCAATTCTCATCCTCCATATCTCATACTCACCAGGTTTGAGCATGGGAACTTTAGATGTAGCCACTATGTGTGCAAAATCTTAATCCATATCTTTTAGTAAAAACAAGTTCTTTTTATTCATAGCTTCTCAACAAGCTCTAATACCACTTGTTGATCCCACTTCAATAGATCGAATTCCTTAAGCTTGTTTAAGGTTTAGTTATATTAGATAAATCTAACACAACTATAGTTGAAACTGTTTTTGAATGTATTAAATATTATGCGGAATCTAATCTTTAATATTAAGAAGAATTATCAATGAAACAGTAATTAAATGAACATACACTTGAACAAATAAGCTCCAATATTATTAATGACAATAATATGAATACTCTCAAAGTATTAGGGTTACAAAGACCTTGACGCTATGAATTATATGTCTAATAATACTTCAAAAGATTGATAAAAGATATTAAACTCTATGCCCTAGGACCTCCTTTTATACACCAAAGAGCCCTAGTCGGCTTACAATACTTTCATAAGTATCCATAATCTTTTCTATAAACAAATAACTTAATACATATCACATAAGCAGTACTAACTAATCAAATAGTACTAACTTATTCTCAGAAGCATTAACTTCATCTCTGAGCAGTCTTGACCTTGAGCAGTACTAACATTCACTAGCAGTAGTAACTTTGTACTAGCAATAGTAAACACTTAGCATATTTTCACTAGTAGTGCGAATATTCACTAGCAGTAGTAACTGTGTACTAGCAGTAGTAAACACTTAGCATATTTTCTTTGAAGTTCATGAGCAGCACTAAATCCAGCTGAGCAACATTAACACAAACACGAGCAGCAGTAATTCAAACAACATCAAAAAGACTTTTAATCCCAACATAATTCTACCTATTGCTTTGTCACACTTGAGATGTAATGTGTAAGTATTTCCTGGGTCATGAACGGATTACATAAACCCGCCGTCTATGTAATATTCAGTTAGGGCAATTCACAAGTAAGGTAGTATGAAGACTATTACAAGGCCCCTAAGAATATATTACACGCAATTGAAATATCTTAAGAGGGATCAAATATATAAGGGGTCAGGTAGTATGAAGACTGTTACCCATGATATCATTTCTACACAATCATGTTTCCCTAGACGTATCAACAGCGATACAGACAAAAGCTGGTTTTCTAGAGCCTAACGCACACATCCATCAACAAGAAGCAATAGGAAACAAGATTTATAAACTATAATTAATTAGACTCATTGAATCTGTCACAAACAACAAGATCTAATCAATTAATGACAAGTTTCATGCATTCCCAAATAAATACTAGGTGAATTAGCCAAGCATACTTAAGCAAGAGAAATCATAATCAACAAAAGGAATTGAAGACATGAATTAAGATATATATGATAATAAAACCATTACAAGATGTTTATGGATTGAATTAGGTCTTTTAAGTTGCTGGAAAAACACCTACCCAAATCCTAGAATCGGACTTAGGGTTGGAGGCTTGGTAAAAACGAAGTTATGAGGTTGTATATATAGGAAAAACCCTAACCGACCTTCACGATGACATCACCAATAACATGTGACACCGTCACCGTGACATTTCTCGCAAAGTTGTAGATTTTCTCATTCTGAACGCGTGGGCTATTGAATCGTCAAAATCCGAGTTCGTATAAAGGAGTTATGATGAAAACAATATCTGGTACTTTACGCGCGCGTTGAATGATCATCTTTTATCTAGAATCTTCTAGAGTTTCTTTAGGTCGGCTACGTTATGACGCCGTCACCAAATCTCTAACGCCGTTACTAGAAACATTGCGACAGCATCGCTTTATACCTGCGACGCCGTCTCCACGTTCTCTGAGCAATATTCTTCATGAATTTGGTGTAGGTCCGTAATCTTGTCCGTTTCTTCTCCAAAATGAGCCCAAGTCACGTGTATTTCCTACAAATGCCTTTCAAATGTTAAATACCTAAAAAGGAATAATTAAGTACCTATTTTGGGCATAAATGCATGATTTAGAGGGTTAAATGACCCCAAAAAAGTGTATAAAATGACACCTCATCAACTAGCACAAGAATGCCTTTAGTAGAACTAATTGAGAAGACGCGGTCAAGCACATTGAATACTTCCTCAAAATTGTTGACCCAATTGATTTACCAAATGTAAATCAGGATAAACTTAGAGTTGTTGTTTTCCCAATCTCATTGGTTGGAGATGCATGGAGATGGTTTGATGGAATTAAAGGATCAATTACTAGTTGGGTCGATTTGACTGATAAATTTTTTCGAAAATACTATCCGCCTTCCCGCACTAGCAAAGTTAACACCCCGATAATTAAGTGGGACCCTACTAATCTCAAGTTTGAAAACTGGTTGGCCTTAAAGTTTGTGAACTACAAGACGATGGATATATTTACTAAAGGAGCTTTGTGGGGCTATTGTAAATTGGGAAGTGACGAATTAAGCCAATGAATGATGAAACTTCTGATCTTGAGGAAACTGATCACGATGATGAACAAGAAATCTGTAAAATTTTTAGAATTGAAACAAACCTGTTCAATTATGAAACACCGCTATGCGAAAAATTCAAAGAGTTCATTTACCTACTCAAGATAGACCTGGATGTCCTTGCTAATGATATTAAGGGATTCAAGACTTATGACGAATACAAGGATGATTGGATTTATGAATGGAACAAAAACGTGCCATGGGTACACGAAAAACCATAGACTAACACTAGAGTATGGACTGAACCCGCTCTAGTTGTGCATTGTTGTAAGCCGTTTAATTTTAAAAGTAGGTATTTGGAGTGGCCTACCTGTAGGTGGAAAAAGATAGATATTGTAATGAAGGAAATTTTCCTAGAGCTTACATAGTTGGAAACACACTCCAATACCAAGATTTAGAATGATACAAGGCTTTGAAGGATAACGAGTTGAAAGAAGAAGCTTTAAGAAATAAGGCTATCATGGAAGGATTAATCAATGACGATGTTGAATCGAATAATGAAGGTTAGAAAAGTTAGGAAAACTTTGAAAATACAAAGCCTTAGCAAGATTTTGCTGATCTTTCTTCTCTATAGCTGCGACTATTTTGGAATTCAGGTTTTTAAGGTTTCTTTGAGCCGGACACTTCTCCCGTCATGCAACTTACCACCCCGCTTTCCAAAAGGCGAAGGTGTAACGAAGTGGAGGACACTGACAAATCGGGAATGTGGGATCCACCCCATTGCTCACAACTATTCCATTCCACACTAGGAGCTTCAAAAAGGCATCCTTGGTAAGCACTACACAATAAAAGAGAACCAAAGGTAAGAAAGATCCATGTCTTCTAGATCAAAGTTTCTCAAAGCAAAGCTCTGATACCACTTGTTGATCCCAATCCTTGATCGATTCCTTAGGTTGTCTAAGGTTAAATTACCTTGGATAAATCCAAAATAACTTGTTGTAGAAACTTTGTATGTATACTAAAGTGTATGCGGAATCTACACCTTAATACCTAGAAGTATTATGAATAAAACAATAATCGTGAATGAACAAAGATATAACCAAACGCTCCAATATTATTAGATCAATAATACGAGTACTCTTCACCAGTACTAGGGTTTACAACCTTGAAGCTTTTCTAAATCGACTTGACAACTATGAAGACTCGTAAACTTATAAACTTATATCTCAACTAATGCCCTAGAGCCTCCTTTTATAGACTAAGGAGTCCTAGTCGGCTTACAATACATTCCTTAGATATCATAATCTTTTCTAAACATAAACGTAATCTCTTAAACAATTATATTATACATATCTTGTACAAAAATATCTCAATACTTATCTTCACAAGTATTCTTGTTCTCCAAACAATCTTTATCTCTTTAAACCGTCTTTATCCTCTTGACAGTAGTAAGTCTTCTAGCAGTTGTAATCCAATAGCATAAATTCTTTGTACCAGCAGCACTAATAAACATAAGCAGTAGTAACATTAGTACTAGCAGTCTTAACATTACTACTAGCAGCACTAACTTCTTAGCTTATATTTCAGTCTTCAACTCTGAGCAGTGTTAACTTCAACTAACAACAGTAACTTTATGCTATCAGTACTAAATTATACTAACAGTAGTAACTAGCAGTGGTAACTTTATACTACCAGTACTAACTACTTAGCATAAT
The DNA here is from genome assembly GCA_026074375.1 of Tanacetum coccineum. NCBI lineage: Eukaryota > Viridiplantae > Streptophyta > Magnoliopsida > Asterales > Asteraceae > Tanacetum > Tanacetum coccineum. Next base: position 7,438 of record BQNB010127578.1, read on the forward strand.
TTCCATTATGTACCTGAGCAGTAGTAACTCTAAGAATCCTTGAAGTCTTTTAAGTCCCAACATTTTCTGATCATACCCTTTGAGTGCTGCCTTGTCAATAGACTTAATTATATACTTTGGCATCTTTTGCCTTTCAGCTTGTTCCCTCTTAAACTTGTGAATCTCTGAAGCACTCTTCTCATATTTTTGTTCAAGATCGATTGTTGGTTTATGAATCTTGCTAGACTTTGGAGTTGGCTTCACAAAGTATTTCTGAATAAGGTCTGCAGTGTGTCTTTGTAGAACCTTTTGAAGATCATAACCAATTTTAGATCCAAGATAATGTTCAACAACTGTTGGAACTTGAGACTTAGGAGTAGCAAGAGCTTCTGCAGAGTGATCTATTTTCTTCAGCTTAGATTTCTAATTTTGCAATTCTTAGCTGAACATCAGTGAGTGCATTGGACTGAGGGACAACAATGATGATTGTTGGAGAATCAGTTGTGATTGGTGGTGTAAGGATTGGTGATGTTGTTTATAGGAGTACAGGTGGTATGTTGGAGACATATGGAGGGTGTAGAGATGTTAGTGTTGCTATTAAAGGAGTTTCTTGTAATGGTGTGAGGACTGAGGGCTCAGAGATCATAGAAACAGGTACAGTAAGGACGATGTTTGAAACACCTAAAAGTATCGGTCACATGCAAGTTGTAATAGGTCTTTAGCAGTAGATTGGGTCATGTTAAGTATTGAGCGAATCCGGACAAGGCCTGGGAAGCCTTCATAGCCCATGGGCCGGCCATCATGTAACTATATAAGCCCTCTCTATGCCTTGGAGAGGGGTTGGTTGTTTCATTTTTACAATTTTCACTGTAATAACATTCTTCCATTCCATATAGTTATTTTTCATAAAACATCACAACCCACATCTCTCTCTCTTGTTCTTGGTAGATCATTAGATTACATGTTTCTTCAATTGGTATCAAGAGCCATGGAGTGATTGGTGTGTTTGTCTTGTCGATTTATTTCAAAATCTTTATAAGAACATAATTTTTTTATTTTTTTTTTTTTTTTTTTCTTTGCTTTTTTTTTTGCTCTTTTTTTTTTTCTCTTTTTTTTTTTTTTTTTTTTTTATTTTTTCGTTTTAATTTTTTTTTCTTTTTATTTTTTTTTTGATTTTTTTTTTGAATTCAAAATTTTGGCGTAAAAACTTAAAGTGTTCAGTTTTATTGTTCTCCTGATAGGGTTAGTAACACTAGTTGTACAAGAATTTTGCTAAAAACCATTCAAAAATGTGTCTTTTTGAGTTTTGAAAATTTGAGTTTCGTAGTAGTTGGAACCGAACGAGTACAACCGAACAAGTCACGATACGAGATCGATCAGAGAAACGAACTTGCTTACTCATAACTTTATACCGAACGAGTTAGCTCGAACGAGTTTTTTAACGATCAAGTGAGCCGAACTTTTATAAAGCTGAACAGTAACAACCGAACTAGTGTGGCCGAACTAGCTTCACATTTGGATTTGGACCGAACGAGAAAATTTTGTGTCAACCGAACTAAAATCAACCGAACTAGACAAGGTGCAAACCTAACTCAAATTTCTTAATTTCTAAATTATACGGTTATTTCTTTGACTTGTAAAATCCCGTGAAACAAACACTTGTTTTCCCGGTTTTGTCAAGAATTGTAAAATCCCGTGAAGGTTCATTTCAAGCTCAACAATCAATAACCAAACACAATTCTTCTACCATTACCGATCGATCAATTAATTATAACCTTTTGATACCACAATGACGACTCTTGACGATAAGTCATTCTTTCAGGAGGAGACAACAACCACCCAATGCTTGAAAACACTTGTTATGATTCCTTGGAAAGAGCGAATGGAATGTATATGATGATCAGACCTAGGAAGTAATGATTCTTGCCTCTGTTGAAAAAAGGACCACTTCGTTTGGCATTTCAAATCACTGTGGTGGAGCAACAAGGCTTAAGGATATATTGAACTGACACCACTGGAAAGCCATTCAAGGATTGTGACATCAAAGCAAATTTTTTTTAAATACACTTTCCATTCTCCAAGGCATTCCCAACAGAAATTTATGCTCTTGTGAGTCAACATCGTGTATGCAAAAAAGATCTTTGGGAGGAAATTAAAACTGCCTTAATGCAGGGAACGTCATTACAAAACAAGAACGAGAATGCAAGCTGTATGATGAATTCGATAAGATTCACTTACAAGAAGGAGAGTCGTTACATGAGTACTACTTGAGGTTCACTTGGACTCTGATATGAACATCTATAAGATGACTTTAGGGCAATTTCAAGTTATCACTTAGTTTTTTAAACAGCTTTCCTTTGATGAATGGAGCAAATTTTGTTAATGATGTTAAATTGGGTCAAGGACATTGTACTACCAATTGTTTGATCAGCTTCATGCTTACTGCAAAAACACTGAAAGACTGCATAGATGAAGTTTGTTTGATCATGAAACGTTAACTCCGATCTCTTGCTTTAGTTGATCTCACCAATTACCTACGTCAACTTATCAATCACATCTACACACATCTCCCAAACTCTCAACTTCACAATCATGTGTCACACATCGTCTTCACAGTTTGTAACACCTTTTATTGACTTATCAATTCACAACAGTCAATCACACCTCTTTCAATCACTTATCATCAAATGGTACTATTCCTCAGTTCACCACACGTTTATTCCATCCATAATCATCATCCACAATTGGATATATGCTCCCACAACTTACCATATCAATAATCTGATTTTTCCAATAGACTCCGGTCTAATTGTTTAGTTGTTTCGAAGGGGATGATCCAGTTGTGATACGATCAATCAAATGATGTCATTTTTAACTGTTGTTGTCACATTCGGTATGCCTACTACCAACAAATCAGTAAGGGACTTCGTCAAACCCTCTGTCAATACAAGCTACATCTATGATGGGAAAAGAACTGTGCAACACTCGTTTCAAGGGAGACAAACTACTTATGTGCTAGAAACAACGAAAAATTACACACTAGAGCAGTGGAAGCAACACAGGGAACAACGGACTATCATTATTACACTGCAAAGGGAGGGTTATATTTTCAAGCAGTAATGTGGTCGGGGGGGGCAAGTGTACTATGCCCAAGAGAAAAAAAGTATTGAAAATGCTCGGTTCAATTGATAAAGTGTTGCTGGTTCCAAGCTCAAGCAATGTGTGTCAAGTTTTTAACAGAGGAAGAAATAGCATTTTTGGCAGTCTAGGACTTCCTGACACTCAAACTCTTAGGAACTGTCATTACCCACATGCTGCTTATCAAGCCGATGATCTGGATGCTATGACTCCTGATTTGTGATGAACTTAACTCACAAGATTGTCTTCATGGCAAATCTTTCCAGGAATGGCTCAGATGCACTCACTGAGGTACACAATCCGGATAATCTGGCCTATGATTTAATCAATCAAAGTGAGCAGATAATGACGTCTTCTGAATAGTCTAATGATGTGAATCAGACAAAAACTGAAATAATCAGTGATAGCAATATCATTCCTTATTCTCAGTATCTGAGTGAAACACAATAGGAAACTGTCCAGAATTCTAACTCTTCTGCTTAACAAGATGCCATGATATTATCTATGTTTGAACAATTAAATACCCAAGTGATGAACTGCACCAATGTTAATCTGGAATATAAAAGTGCCAATAAAGCTTTGACTACCGAGCTTGACAGATATAAAGAAGAGGTTAAAGATTTAAAAGAAATGCAAAATGTTGACAATAGTTTTTCTGGATCAAATGAACAGTATGCCGAGATTAAACGTCTTAAGCAAACTCTTTCTAAACAAGTGCAAGAAAAGGATTCTTTAATGAAAACGATCTCAAAAATGATTTAAAAATGGAAGAAAACAAAAATATTGATAGAGAAATTGCTTTAGAAAAGAAAATTAAGCAACTTGTGATAATATCCTTTTCAACAAAAGAGGTCAATCTGCACAAACTGTTATATGATGATAAATCTAAAAAATTTTGTTATGATCATTCACAAAAAACAAGCTATCGGTTTTGAAAAACCTTTCTATCTGAAGAAAGTTCGGGAGTCAAAGCCAAAACTGTATGACGGGAATGTCATTCTTAAAATGGATACTATTGTGATTCCTGATTCTGATGAGACATTAATGCTTTGTGAAGAGAGTCATTCAAAAATGCTTTTGAAAGAACAAGATCAATGGGTTGTAAAAAATAAAGTGAAACACTAAAACCAATTATGATGTTCTTAATAACGATTACAACAAACGATTTGTTCGACAATCTGATTTATATAGTGAACATGCCTATTGGAAAGCGACTTCGGTCCCACCTTTAGACCCATCTCCTTCTTCCACAACCAACAAAGTTGAGGTTCCAAAAGAATTTCCTAAAGTGAGTATGGTGAATACTAGCTTGAAAGAGCTTAAACGCCATCTTGCTGGCTTTGATCAGGTTGTCAAAGAAAGAACCACTGCCACAGCTATCACTGAGGGCACGTGGGGGTTTGAACATACAAAGGCTTGTTTTCGAGATGAAATTATTCCGTTTATAAAAGAATTAAAAGATATCTTCAATAACTTCAATCAATACTTGGTTGATGAACTTGCCGATGTCCAAAATGTCTTTTATCAAATGGAACAGGCTGTCGAACAACATCGCTTGGAGTCCAGAACTTTCGAAGTTAAAATGAATCAAGTTTTGAGTGAAAATGAACGACTCTTGGCACAAGCCATTGATCATGATATTGTAAAAACTGTTGTGAATTTGTCTGTGAATGATGGTTGTGAAACTGTGAATGAATGTCAAAAGTGTCTCGAACTCAAGACTGAGCTTCTCAACAAAAAAGATGTTGTTGATAAAGAAACTTACGATAAACTTTATAAGAGTTTTACAACTCTTGAAAAACATTGCATCACTTTGGAAGCTAATTCTCAACTTAATCAAGAAATTTTTCAACAGACAAACAGTGTTTTAGATCAAAATGCTCTAAGTTTTACTCAGTTGTTTGAATTAAGTGAATTGAAAGCTCAGTCTCAAGAGAAAGACACAGTCATTATCAAGTTGAAAGAGCAAATTAAGTCCTTAAAAGTAAATATGGATGTTAGTAAAGTCAAAATGGACATAGATGAAATTGAGACTCTTAACATTGAATTGGAACATAGAGTGACAAAACCTGTTGCTGAGAATGAGCATTTGAAACAGACTTATAAGCTAGTAAACAACTATATGACTCGATTTTAATCCAAAACAGTGGTTCAATCAAAAGAATAGTTTTGATGCGTTAATTCAACAAGTCAATATAAAGTCTGGGGATTTTGATTTAAATGCAAAACTTCAGGAACAAGGTTTGGTCATAGCAGCCCTAAAAATGAGTTAAGGAAACTTAAAGGAAAAGCGTTGGATAACGAGGATTCTGTGACCCACTTTTGTTGATCCAAAAGTGTCTAAGGATAAATATGGAACTAATCACACCCAATTTGTTGAATAAAGGACTGCTCACTCCTCGTATATTAAGCATACCCAGGGAAGATGTTGTCCTTAGGATATAGTTGAATTGTATAAGCAAAATTTTCCTCAAGATTTACTTTTTAGAGTCTGCCTTTAGGTATACCAAGTATTCAGGATTTTACTAAGTAGATCATTGCCCTGAGCTTCACAATTGTGAAGTCTCTTTATTTGAGGTCTACGAGGGAAAAAGTGACAAGATTAGTTGGTTGCCGAATTCACTCACATCCACAGGAAATCACAAAACAGACTCGTCTTCAACATAGTTTCTAACAAGCGTGGTGTTGCATTCTACAGGAGTAAGACTTTCTACATAGTGCTAGCGGATCACGCCTTCAGGCTAATTCCAGAATGACAGGATTCTGCAAACACCTAAGTAGTTAATTCGAGAATAAAGTAGAAGCTCACCTAGGAACGTTAAATCTAGTTTGTATAAAAGGAATGGTACCTGTTAAAGGATATGGATCTGCGGTTGTGCAGAATCTCAAGAAACATGATAATTCTGATTATGTCTGTATTAACAGTGATGATTGCATGTCTTCTGATAATTTGTGTGTTTCTAATTCTATGAATGATGTGAAATTTCGTGCTAAACCTAAGAAGAATTATTAAATCTAAGAAAGATATTGGAAAATAACAGGAAAGGGTGTTCATCAGATAGGATATATTGCGAAAACTACGGTCGGACCTTCCACTATTGTAGGGAAATCATGCCCTTTAACTTAGGATAACACACTCATGAGTGTCCATCTAGGAAACCATAGGTTCTGAATATGTATCACCCAACGGTGGTAAATTGGTATATCAGGAAAACCTACGGATGAATAAGTACTGAGTCTGTTAGCAAAACTAAGGTTTTACAACCAATGTCTGCTAACAAACAGGAACCCAGTAAATCCTGGGGATCCACAAAAACCAATATTCCATCTACTTCTCTTAATGAATGCAGGTTGTCCAAATCGTCCTCTGGTATTTGGACTCCGGTTGTTCGAAGCACATGACCGGAGATCGCTCTCAGCTCACCAATTTCATCAGTAAATTCTTGGGTACAGTCAAATTCGGAAATGATCAAGTTGCAAAGATAATGGGTTATGGAGACACCAGATTGGGATATGTTACTATTTCAAGGGTTTATTACGTGAAGGACTTGGGCATTAATCTATTTTTGTGGGACAATTTTGTAGATTCAATCTCGAAGTAGCTTTTCGTCAACACACATGCTTCATTCGCAATCTAGAAGGTGTTGATTTATTGACGGGATCTCGAGGGGATAACCTTTATACACTCTCACTTAGGAATATAATGGCATCCTCTTCCCTTTTGGTCTATTCTCAAAGCGTCAAAACCAAGTCTTGGTTATGGCATCGTTCTCCCATCTCACTTGAACTTTGGTTGCTTCAATATCTTGCAAGACATGGACTTGTACGAGGTCCCCTAAGGCTTAAGTTTGAAAAGGTTCACTTATGTTCTGCATGGGCATTAGGCAAAGTTCAAAGGAACCCCCACAAACCCAATCTAAAGATACCAATAAAAGAAAAAACTCTATTCTGTTGCATGATGGATCTATGTGGGCCAATGCGTGTCGCGGAGTGTCAAATGGAAAAGAAGTACATCCTCGTATTGTCGACGACTTCTTCGATTTACATTGGGTTAAAATGTTTGCGATCAAAAGATGAAGTTCCAGCGTTTATTATCAACTTTTGTGAAGATGATCACAAGTCACCGACTAAAGAGGGAAACCCTTAGTCGCATCAGAACGATATGGAATGAGTTGTTAATCAGACATTGCGTTGAATATTATGAGGAAGGTTGGCCTCTCTCATTGAACATCAGTTGCACTGCTCTCCACAGCAAAACGGTGTTGTTGAAGACGTAATGTACGTAATATAAAGCAGCCCGCACTATGTTAATTTATGTCTACAAAAGCTCCTTTGATTTCTATGGCCGAAGCGGTTGCCACAGCAATGTTATACTTCAAATCGTTCCATGATACGTCATCGTCACTGTAGAACACCTTATGGCTTTTAACGGACTAACCCATCGTATGATAGCTGAGAATTTGGGCAAGTTACAACCGAAGGCTGGACATTGGTATTTTCATTCGGGTTTGCACACATAGAAGCATTCAGGATTTACAACAGACGTACCAGATGAATAATTGAAACAATTCATGTTGACTTTGATGAGCTGACCGTGATGGCTTCTGAACACAGCAGTTCAGGACCCGCACTTCATGAAATGACTCCTGTATCAAATCATTTAGGACTCGTACCAAACCTCCTCTCATTCCACACCATTGTACCACACTTCGAGAATCTGACTGGGATTTGTTTGTTTCAACCAATGTTTGATGGAGTCATATATTTAACCCCGCCTTATGTGATTTACAAAGCACCAGAAGGCATTGTCTCCTATTCCTGCAGCAGTTGCACCTGAACATGAACATGACTGTATCATCCTGGTTCACCTTCCTCATCTACAGTTGGAATCATGATGCACCATTCACAAGTTAAATCTCCTACAACACAAGAAACTCAAACTCCTATTCTTTCTCATGATGTTGAAGAAGATAATCATGATATTGAAGTCGCACATATGGGTAATGATCCGTACTTTGGTATTCCAATTCCAGAAGTTACTTCTGATCAATCCTCATCATCAGATGTTATTCATACCAATTGGTGCCTCCTGTATCACCAAGTTTCTAAACATATATAGCAAAGGGCACTAAGTCACCCATTGTGATATAATCGGTGCTCTCGAAGACCAGTTTTCCACACGACTACAACTCGTTGAACAAGCCTTATTCTGCTACTTTTGATGCCTTTCTCATTCAGTTGAACTTAGACCTTCAATAGACGCTTTATTCTCAAGCATGTTGGATTGAAGCTATGCATGAGGAACTTCTATGAATTGAACATCTGGGATGTTTTAGGAACTTGTTCCTCCACCTGACAAGCATTTGTCATCTCTCTTATGTGGATCTATAAGGTTAAGCTTGATGAGTTTGGTGGTATTCTGAAAAAACAAGGCTTGATTGGGTCGCTCTGTGGTACGTCCAAGATGAGGGAATCAATTTTGAAGATGTCATTAGACTCCAGTTGCAAGCTAGGGCTATACGAATTTTTCTCGCGTTTGCTGCTTTCATATGAACTCTGGTCATCTACCAAATGGAGTGAAGATGATTTCTGAAATGGTAATTGCGCAGAAGAAGTTTATGTAGCACAACAGGGAAGGATTTGTGGATCAGACAACCTAACTCGTCTATCAAGCTTAGAAAGCTCTTTATGGGTTGAAACAAGCTCCACGGGTGTGGTATGAGTATGTTGTCCTCTCCTGTATATCCAATGACTTCTTCCAAAGGTCAGTGGATCTTCTCTGTTCATCCGTAGAGAAGGCATCGATCTTCTACTGATATCAAATCTATGTGGATGATAATTATCTTTGCTGCATCTTCTCCTGTACTTGTGTTCGATTCGCTAAATATGTGTTCAAAAATTCAAGATGTCAATGATGGGCACTATCTCATTTTTATTAGACTTCAGTTTTCTCAAAGTCCCTGAGGCTTCTTCATTATCCAATCTAGTTTTGCTCTTGAATCACTAGATGAAATATGACTTTGAATATTTTGACCCAATGGATACTCCCATGGTGAGATGTCCAATACTGGATGAGATAGAGATGGGAAGCTGTCGATCCATTCTCACTATTCGTGGTATGATGGCACCTCCTTTATCTTACTAGCCAGTAGATCGGACCTTTCAATTTGCTATATGCATTGTGTGCACGTATCAGGCTCGGCCTACGAAAAGCACCTAAATGCAGAAAAAGGAATCTTTCAGTAAATCTCAAAGGAACCGTACATCGGGGTCTTGGTATCCGAAGGATTCTTCCTTTGCACTAACAGCATTTGCAGATGCGGATCATGCTGGTTGTCAAGATACACGCCGTAGCACATCTGGCAGCATACAACTTTTGGGTGATAGACTTGTGAGCTGGTCGTCCAAAAGGCAGAAAAGAGCTGCGATATCCAGTAGGAAGCTGTATATTGCCTTTTGTTTTGGTTGTTGTGCTTAAGTCCTTTGGATTGAGATCACTAACTTACGACGATGCTTGGATTCAATTAAAATTCCATGTACTGTGATAACAAAAGCGCTTTTGGCCTTATGCTGCAACAACGTTCTACATTCCAGATCCAAACATATTGCATCCGTTTCATTTCATCTAGGAGCATGATTGAGAATGGCGTGATTCGAATTTACTTGTCAATACGGAGTATCAATTGGCGGACCATCTTCACTAAAGCTCTTGGCTGAGAAAGGATTGAATTTCTTATCAACAAGCTGGGAATGAGGAGTTTTACGCCGGACATCTCTGAAACAATTGGCAGATGAAGTTGTGAATATTGGTGGTACCTATTCAAATATTTGTAATAATAAGTAAATACCATAAAATCTTAAAAACACAAAAAGATTTTTATATTTTATAAAATTTTCAAAAACAAGAGTAAAACTATTAAATTCAGAAAAACCAAAAAGATTTTCTTTTTATATTATAAACTTTTCAAAACAAAAATACAAATTAAAAAATGAGAATAAAATTCCAAAAAGAGTTGTTCAAAAGGCATGATCTTCTAAATATCGTTAAGATTTTACGGTTTAATTTGTCATTCAACAATGATATGAGCTGTAAATGATGTTCTGAGCAGGGTAGTTTCAATGTTTTCAAAACTTGCCATAATGGCTTGCTTTAATTTCAGATAGCAACACGGTCTTTCATATTAAAGGAAAGTATTCAAAAAGAAATCTTAGCCTCTCAACGGTAATTTATTCTCGGGCATGGTCTACTTTATGACCATGCAAAGGCTTGTGATTACTTTGCATCACAACCCGTGCTTCCTATATCCATGAGTGTACGTTTCAGTGCATTTATGTGAATCAATAAGAGAAATCTTATTTATCTTGGTATTTGTTGTTTTGTCACATACAAAATCATTCCATCATCTGAAAATAATTTTCAAAACACATTTGACTTCTCAAACAATGACTACATCTCTTTAAATAGAAAACGGGTCATTGTTTGAGGGGGAGTCGAATGTCTAATTTCTTTGTCATGATCCAAAAAAGATACATTTGACTTCTCAAACAATGTCTACAGCTCTTTAAATAGAAAACGGGTCATTGTTTGAGGGGGAGAGAATGTCAAATTTCTTTGTCATGATCAAATGAGCTGTAAAAAGGGAAAAAGATTTTCAAACGATAACGTAATATCTCATGATAGAAAGTTAATTTTGTTTAACTCGATTATGTTTTATGTGTTACTTGTTTTAGGCCTTTAGGGTGTGGTTTGCTAAATTAAGTTTATAGGTATGAGAGTATAAAGGTTTTTAACTCTACCACCCCCCACCCGTCCCCTTCACTGTTCACATACTCAAACACACACTCAAACACACTCAAACACACACACGAACACTTTTCACTCGAATCACATCAATCAAGCTGACTCACTCCGTTTCATCTCGAAGGTATAACTGAAATCTTGTTTTTCTTCACCTAATCAACTCGAATCCTAAAGGAATTAAACGATTTCACCGCATTTAATTGAAGTTGCCCTAATTATAAAATTAGGGTTTTTAAAATCAAACTATGGTTAAATCCTTAAATTGATTGAGGGCTTTTGTTGTATTAGGTGTGATATATGTATAGGTTAGTCGAGTTTTGTTATTCGTTGTGATTTAATCCTGTTCTTGATTGTTTTATGCTCGATTGAATAGATACATGCATAAATATTATATGTTTGTGAATGAGATTGTTATATCATGGTTCAATGGATATGCTAGAATAGAGTTAGCTGTTAGAATCGATCTAGCACAAACTTAAGAAATCAAACGAGTATAAACCATATGGATCGATCTAGTAACTTGTTATGAATCGAACGAGTGTCTAAATGTGAGGGCCGAACGAGTGATTTATACTACGGACCGAACGAGTATCTAAACGTGAGGGCCGAACGAGTGATTTATAATATGGACCGATCGAGTGATTTATAACATGGACCGAACGAGTGACTAAAAGTGAGGACCGATCGAGTGATTTACAATATGGACCGAACGAGAGACAGAAAGTGAGGACCGAACGAGCAACTGTTAGTAAGGACCGAACGAGCAACTCATAGTAAGGACCGAACGAGTAAATCCTTGTAAGGACCGAACGAAAGAAAGATAGTGAGGACCGAACGAGAGATAGAAAGTAAGGACCGAACGAGCAACTGTTAGTAAGGACCGAACGAGCACCTCATAGTGAGGACCGAACGACTGTGTGATTATATGGACCGAACGAGTGCTTGTTTAAATGGACCGAACGAGTGTCATTTAGTGAAAACCGATCAAGGTGTTTCTTTGAGGACCGAACGAGTGAAGTTATCAACACTTAACCAAGTTTTTGACATAACACACTTAAGATCAGA
>BQNB010127579.1:0-19420 GCA_026074375.1 Tanacetum coccineum
CTGCTTTTAGACTATTCTTACTATATATTTGATATTTTATTATATTGTATATATTTTAAGGTGTAGTCTGAGCGGATCAAACGTAAAAAAATGTAAAGAACGTAAAAACGTAAGAAAACGTAAAAAAGCGTGAAAAACGTAAAAACGTAAAAAAACATACAAAATGTCAAAAAAGTTAATTAATTGCAATTTGGGCAAGATTTGTCAACTCTACAAATAATGAGGGAGTGGTTAGTATGAGTTTTAGTAAATTTACACTTTTAGTCCCTCCATGTTTTTTTTAATCTTAAATCTTGTCTTTTTAATATAATGAAATGGAAGGTCTAAATTTGTCCCTTAGTATGTAAGAAGAAACTAGTATGCAAAATAACTCACCTCAATATTATAAGATGAAGCGACCATTTGTTGTCGGTTAATAAAGACTTTTTCTTCCCGTTCTTTTTGTTTTATACGACATGCCACAAAATGAGAAAATTTTAAGGTTATTGACTTGAAGTCTTCAAATATGCAAATAAATGTTGAAGGATACATAAACTTATTTTGTGTCGGTTAATAAAGACTTTTTCTTCCCGTTCTTTTTGTTTAACTGATGAAGAAATTAAACTTGATAGCAGGGAATTTGTGCGACGTAGCTGCTGGTATCATGTAACTAATTACTTTAACGATTATAGATTTTGTATTATACGTTTTAAGTGACTGTTAGTTTTCTTTGTTAAAGCGAAGTCTAAATGATTTTATAAAATCTTGTCATTTTTAAAAAGAGGAATTTCATATGAACTTACTAAAACTTGCACAATATCATATTTATCTAAAATACAAGTTTTTAATATATAATGTACAATAGTGTTTAAGTATGTTTTGAGTAAATATGATAATATGCAAGTTTTAATAGGTATATATGAAATTGCCCCTTTTTAAAAAGTTTATAATTATGCAAACATAACTTGTCTTTATTTGTTCTAATTTGGTATTTTAGTTGTATATAAAATTCTTTTAAGTTAAGATATTTAATAGGTATCATTTCTTTCGTTCTTTCACTACTAAAATATTAACATGTGGTACATTTGATAAAACTTTATTGTGGTTATGGTGTAAGATTCTTTGTAATAAAAATACGTGGGTTTTATCTAACCAATGATTCAAAGGCATTAGTTTAGACGATTAAACAAAAAAACTTAAATTTTATTAAATTAAAAATCACAATTAATTATGAGAAATAATAGGGTTAATTACCTAAAAATGTATTATACTTGCCACTTTTTGTCATTGTATGTAGACAACTATTTTTTTTGCCATTGTGTCGCTCAACTTTTGAATTCGTGCTATTGTGTGTATTCTGCGACTATTTCTGCATTTAAAATGACCATTTTACCCTTCAAAATTTGAAAAAAGTGAGGGTAAAATGGTCACAAAATACACACAATAGCACGAATTTAAAAGTTAAACGACACAATGGCAAAAAAATAATTGTCTACATACAATGACAAAAAGTGGCAAGTATAGTACATTTTTAAGCAATTAACCCGAAATAATAAGTTCTATTAATGTGTATTAAATGTAATTTTCAATTTTAAAAAAAGTTCGTGATGCATTAAGGCACCTAAACTAATGCCCTGAAAGCACCCGTCAGACAATCCCAAATATGCGTTGACACATTTTCTGACTTTTTTTCTTTCACTTTTGTTTGATTACTAAACAATAAGCTTATGAAGTACTACCTTAAATGTTATTGTAAGAACTAGGTTTTCAACACGCGCTCCGCAGCGGAGCGCGGGGTTCTTCATCTTCGTTGCGACGGTCTATATTATGTAAGTTTGCGTTACGTGTTTGGTCTTGAGTACGGTTTTTTGCAATGTCAGTAAACCACATGAACTGTTATGTAAATTTTTTAAAAAGAGTAGTAATATTAAACGTGGGGGCATTGGATTTTATGTTGTTCCGCACACACGAAGAAACTGTCATTATATATAATACATATAAATCTTGCATATGACTATTCAGAACATGATCCTTCATTCCTTTGTCCTCTATGCACACATAATAGCATCTAATGCTCTCTTCACTCATGAGTCCATAAAGTACGTTAAAAAACTATACTTTAAAGCTTAACGTAATAAAATAGACGTGAATTTTGCTTCACATCGGAGTTTCCTGCTTTCCTCATCTAAACCAAAAAGAGAAGCAATAAGACCCGAATAAGAAACCATAATGTAATGGTAAAAACCTGAACATAATGGATCAGTAGGCTTCACTGATCTTATGAAATCGAAGCTGACAAATACTTGCATCATATTAAAGTTACATTTAGCACTTCGTTGACCAGAAAAGGGCATGTACAGTTAAAATGAATACTTTAACTCACGCTTAATGAAATCCCACTAAATCAGTGAACAAAACCGTAATTCTTTTAATACCCTTCAAACTCATATACCTCAATAGGATTTTCAGGTCGAGGGACTAGTTTTGCGGTCTCCTTCACTATGAAGTCTGCAAGCAGATTCCATGGTATATTAATGATTAATACTTCACAAAGATATTCTATGCACATCATGAAACATATTTTAAAAGCACTGAAAGATGTTAATGTTACCTTGTGGAGACTAATTATTGCCGGGTTGTTAACACCATCACTTTATCGCGTTAGATTAATATTCCATAGTCATTCTATCGTGTTTTTGCGTACTCAACTCGCTCTTGGAAACGAAAGAAACCGAATACCAGATACATCATCACATATCAACTATTATCTTCTAATTTAGAATTTTAAATCAAATAAATTCTACTTAATTTCAAACATTTGAACTGCAAGTATATAATAGTCACATGACGTGTTCTGATGTGCTTATACTGTTTATAATGATAAAAAAATCATAAGTTATTTAAGTGTTTGTAAAACTAGTTTTTAATAATTATACATAAATATTTTCTCTATTTGATAAGTATGTCACATGAGGATGGAGTAAGTGTGTACCTTTAAAAGTAAGAATATAGCGAAAGCATATGCATCTTCAGTCATAGCTGCAAATCCAAGGTTTCCGATTCACCTAAATCTCAGACTCTTTAAAAAATAGACAAACAATGATAATTGTTAGGGTTTAACACAATTGTATTGAGCAGGTAATTCAATGTCAAAAATGCCTAAGTAATCTGCTTAGTCCTTATTAAGACACAAAAACATGATCAAGACATTAGCCATATTGAAGATAGAGCTTTGCATATATAACATCAGCCAAAGAGAACATTTTGTGATTACGGTTGACATGTTAAACTAATTCCAAGTTCAAGCTGTAAAGTTGAGTTGAGTTGTTGCATTTAAAAGCATGGCATGACCGTAACAGATACAAATTTGCACAAAAAAAGGCCTTATGAAAACATAAACAAACTAAGTATATCGCAGTTTTATATAGGCGTACTTACACAGTGTAAAGAATTACATATTCTCCATCTCTTTGATTACACTTTCTATCAATACTTAGGCCCTTTTTATTGCATATGGGGTGTTTAATGTGCAGAGCATATAATATCATTATTTTGCATACTTATGAGCTTATATGAACTTGGAAAAGCTCATAGGCCCTTTTTTCAAGCTTATCAAGTTAGGCTTATGGACTCAAAGAAGTCATAAGCTCATGCTCATAAGCTGGAAAAAGTGGACTTATGAGCTTTTCAAAGTTACTATAAGCACGTAAGCTCACAAATAAGCTAATTAAAACGCCCCCTTAATCTTACTTTCTGGCTTTGAGCATATTTGAATTCTGCAAGTACGACTGAAATTGACTGGGACATAAACATCTTTTGATGAGTTTTCGCATCAAGATATAACAGTGGATGCTTGTGCAGACATACAAAAAAATTATGAACATATGCTTTTGATTTTTTTGTGACTAGGTGGGTTTTTACCCTACATATGGATTGTTTTCTAAAACTGACTTGGTATTTTATCCTAAACGCATCTATCAGTGTTACCTGGATTTGGATTTGCTATTGCCGTAGTCGCCTAAGTCCTTTTTTAAGCATTAGTCATCTAAACACGCAACTTTTCAAGCTCTCGAGCTATGACGCAATTTATTTTCAATTGCAGCCCTGAAGAATTACAACCCACGTTAATGCACATGCCAATGTATATAGACGATGTCGCTTGTTTTCCCACCTCAATTGACAACGTATCAAGATGAGAATGCCTTAAAGGTCGCAACAGGAGTACAAGAGTACTCAATCCCTAGCTGAAAAAGTTAAGGAAGCATGTCAAAATGAGTAATAATACTCGATACAAATTAAACATATGTAGTAATTTGTTAACTAACAGTAATTAAGCATTAGGACTACCTGGTCGTTTAGGGCTCGTGGCCCGAAATTACACGACACACAAACAACCATAGCTAAAAACCACCTACAATGAGTGTTGTTAAGGCTTCTTAGCCTCCCTCACTGCGTTTCAAGTATCATTTGTATCCCCTTTATCAGTTCTACCTCCGGGTAAAGCCACTTTTCCTGTAAAACAAATAAAGTGCAGTTTGACTTCCTTAAAAAATATGTTCGCACACCCAGACACCATATCCCATTCAAATTATGTAAATTTAACAATTCAACCAAAATCATACCTTGTGCAAATCAGGTTGAAGAACGCAAATGATCATGAATGTAATAGATGATTCCTCTACAGGAACCATCTACTGATAGTTCATCTAGACACACAACCAAGAAGTGCTGATACATTGCTGGTTTTAGTGTCTTCAATCATCTATTTTTTGAAACCTAAATTGTATCCGAAGTAGTTATCACATCAGACCTGCACGCATAATAATTATCAAGAATCCAATAAGCTAATAAGCTAAGACAATCAGCCAATTCATTTTTTAATCATTTTATAGACTTAAATCATTGACCCAAAGCTTTAAAATTTGATCTATTTAGACATTTCGAACGCTCATATCTTTAACCCAAGTTTATGAGCTTGAATCTTTTTGACACGCTGAACTTTTTCAGTGTTAAAGAATGAATATATTTTGATATGTGGACCCAAAAAATGTATTGAGGTGAACTCACTCACCCATTTTGACCCGTAACCCAGTCCGTCAATTTTATCATCAGTTTCTACTTGAAAATGACACATTCAAAACCAAAATACCACTCGAGGAGCAAGACTGATCACGTACCCATCTGAAAAATGTAGGTCAATGCAAGTTGTGGAAACCATATAGGGGGGTAAAAAGTTTCCAATCAAAAACTTTAAATCTTTTGTATCAGATCACCAATCAAGTTTGACGCAATATAAGAAGTGTTGATTATAGATCTACAATTACAAATACATATTCTACCAATACAACCACACTTACAATATTTACTACAAAGAACTACACAACCATAAGTAACATGATATACACAAGAATCAACGCAATCATGATCATAATGTAAATATAAAGGTAAAGATATAAATGTAAAAGAAATAAGTAAAGCGAAAGGTAAAAGAAAATGCAAATCGAACACAGTGATTTATAGTGGTTCGGTCACGAATCTCCTCTTCGCCCTACTCTACTCCCCGAGTATCCAACTCGAGAGTTACTTTACTAATCAACAAGCTCCCTTTCGGCGGAGAAAACCTTATAACGTTGCTTATATTATTTTCTGACACTAAGCTAGATGTCGAGTTCTTCTTCGGGTAAAACCAGACCCGTTATGTTTTATGGCCCAACATAACAAATATTGTGTTTTATGGCCTAAACACATAAACCACGTCGCTTACATTATTTTTTGACACTAAGGTAAATGTTGAGTTCTAATCTTAGCTAGAACCGAACTACCACTTCACTAATGTATTTTAAGGCCTAAAGTACTAACCAACACACAATCAACCCTTCATATTATATACACCATTTGGATCTACACACTACTAAAGATTGGAAGACATGGACTCGATCTATATGTAACAAGTGTTACAAATGGACTAACTAGACTACATAACTTTCGTATCTTGACGATGACGAAAGTTCTTCTCTTGCACTTGAGGGAAGAAGGAAACGATAGAAGATTGGATCACATTTAATCAAGATTAAATAAGTTAAATGATCAAAGATTTAGAGAGATTTAGTGAGATCTAGAGAGAGAAAGAACTAAAAGAAATTCATGCAAAAGGGTTATCTTTTTCTGCTAGAAATAGTGCAATATTTATAGACAGGATTTCCAACGGCTAGCTGGTGGCGGTCTCAGCGGTCCCAGATATATCTGGGGGCCGCCAGGCCCATAAGGGGGCCGCCACTAGAGTACGCTCTTGTTTTTGTCTTTTTGTGGGGAAGGTTGTATCTGGTATAGAAGCTTCTATTTTGGAGGGAAAACCATATTCAAATTTTAATATTTAAATAAACATTTTCTTTATAATTCAAAAATAATTTGTCTAATTAAATTTTGAAAAATTGTTTTGTTACATTTATAAAAATGTAAAGTTTAAAGACAAAAACTTATTTCTTTGATCATCCTACAAGTTTAATGTTTATTTGTACATACCTTATGTGATTTACGTCGGGTGCAAACAAAAATCGGGAGATGTTGATGTATGTATGCATTGAAGATTTGTGATTACGAGTAACTTGCGCACTTTACATTATGTATTACAAGTTACATGTTTGTCATCACCAAAACATAAAGAGATCGTATAGATTAAATATCGTAATATTTTCACTAACAATCTCTCCCTTTTTGATGATGACAAACTACGTAAACTATAACACATAGTAAAGTTTAAAAGTTACTCGTTTACACTCCCTTCTCCCCCTTTTTTCGAAGCAAATAGGTAGTATGTGGATAATGGTTGGAGCATATAGGTTTGAGAAAAAGGCATGAGAAGAGGCTACGTGCTACAGGTATATAGGTTGGAGGAATGAGAATAAGGTAGGTTCTCCGAGTATATAGGTTTGAGGTATGAGGAGATGATATAAGAAATAAAGGTAAAGATGATTGTGTGTTTCTTGGATAGCTTAGAAAAGGTCATGAGAGATGAGAAGTAGGCATAAAAAGAGGGTAGGTACTTTGAGTGTATAGATTAAAGGAATGATGAAAAGGTAGGTGATCCAAGTATACTGGTTGGAAGGTTGAGGTGGTTTTGTGTTTCTTGGATAATTTAGACCGGGTTATAAGAAATGAGAAGAAGGCATGAAAAGAAAGTAGGTGCTTCAAGTATATGAGTTGAAGGAATGAGAAGCGGACCTTAAGGTTGAGGGGGATTTTGAAGTGTAGGAGGTGAAGAATTTGGAGTATGAATGAACTCTTCATCGTATTTGACAATCCTCAATCTTATCTTCCTATAAAGGTGAGCTTGCATCATCCTAGTGAAGTCTTCTATCATCACGGTTTAACCAACTCCATGCTAATTACCTACGTATCTCCTAGCTCTTCCTTGCTCATTGCGTCCCCATGATAATTACATTCCTTGTATATTGACTCTAACGGATCCATGGATCAAATAAATTACCATCAATGCTCAAGTAGTCAATGCAATTTAAATGAGTAAGAAACTTGCAAGTGCTCCCTCACGGTGTAATCCCCCTTGTTTAGGGCACCACATAATCAAGCTATGAAGGTGTGCTACAAAACAAAGTTAGTAGACAAGTGCACATATACATATAGCAAAATATTAGCTGGGGAAGTTTGGGGGGGGGGGGGGGGGGGGTTTTTTTTAATTAAAATGTTATTAACTAGACATGCACTTATAGGTTTTATTATTCTAAAGTATGACACTTTGAAAGAGAAGTAGAAACTAGACACAAGCAATCATTATTTTAAAATTAACAACCTAAATGATGAAATAAAAAGAATCGAGACGTATGTTTAAGGACAAAGATTCGACCGACTTTTAATAATCGAGAGTGGGATTCGTTTATTGGTTGATACAAAATATTATGAGGATGACCTTTTAAAGGGAGATGAATGACACTTAATATCTTGGCGATATATGCCAAAATATATACTTTAAAAGGATAAAAGAAAGATAAGACGAGAATAGAGACGATATGCTCTTGGATGAGAATGAAAAAGAGATTTCATAGAGCCGAACAACAGGGAAAGATGAGAGAGACTAAAGAAGGAACGTGTTGACGAGAGGTTGTTAGAAAAGATTGATATATCATTTGCACTAACAATTGATGTGCACGTGATTCTATCGAGACAAAGGTAGAGGATTGGGAATTTAAAGGTTTGTTTAGTGTTTTGTTGGTTGACAATGTTGAGGTCAATATGGTAGTATATGAAAAATGAGGTGGTGGTTCATTCAAGAGGAAATCATGAAAGACTCAACCATTGTGGTGACATCATAACACTCAAAGATTAAAAATCTTCTTTATGTTCTTCACTTTCTAGAAATGTAAAGTTTAGCGAAGGAGTGACATTTGCATTTCGCAAATTACTTAAATATTATGGATGAAATAATTAAGTTGTCAAGAGATATATGAGGAATTCTACTAGTAACAAGACTATTAGAAGAGAGAAGAAATGCTTAGAAGTGAGAAGAAACGTTAGAGATGAGGTGACTTATTAGAAGTGAAAATGAACGTTTAGAAGTGAAAAGAAACGTCAGAAGTAAAAAGACTATTAGAAGTGAAACGACTATTAGAAGAGAGACGAAACGTTTAGAAGTGAGCGAAAGCGTTAGAGGTGAGAAGACTTATTAGAGATGAAGAGGAACGTTCAGAAGAGAGAGAAAACGTTAGAGGTAGAAATACTATTAGAAGTGAGAAGAATCATCTATAGAAGAGAAGAAACTATTAGAAGTGAGAGAAGACGTATGCGAGATGTGAGGACCAAGGTTTGTATGTGAGGAGAATGAGACGCATGCGAAATTTATTGTGAAGTGATGGATTATAAGGAATGTGTTTAAGAATGAGACGCATTTCACTATGAAATTCACTTGACTATTAACAACATAAGCAACGATGCTTATGAGAGTTGGAATATGAGAATGACCCATTAATCTATGAAGAGATATTGGTCATAGATTTGGGTGTAGAGTAGACGTCAGCTCATAGCAGAAGAGAGGAGATGTTTGGTTATGGATTTAGAAAATAATGAATGGTATTACAAGCCTGCTGCCGGTGGTCCTGATATATCTAGGGGCCGCCAGAATAGTTCCGGGGGCCGCTAGACTGCCAATCAGAGAGGGCTTGGTTTTTGACGAATTTTGTGAATGGAGTGACATTTTAATTTGCAATTAGCCAATTAAAAATGCTTAAAATTCTTCGGATGAAGTAATTAAGTTGTCATGACACGGAATGGAACGCGGACCAGAATCGAAACTAGAATAAAAGAAGAGAACGATTTATGGAATGTAATGAAGATAATTTAACGATTCACCCTTGAGGGATAAAGAAAGAATGTTGGTGATGTTATCTTCTGATGCAACCTTTTCGATGGAGATGTTTCCTTTTGGACATTGTCCTGAAGGAAATGGTGACGTATCTTCGGTGTGTTTCGTCCGGGAAAGAAAGAAATGAATAAAGAAGAAAACAAATAAAGATAGAGACGATGAGCTTGACAATGTCAAGATGGATGGTGGTTATCGTACGATAAACTATACTCACAAAGTTATGTAGATCTTCTTGAGCATTGATAATATTCATAGAACAATCATACGACGAGGTATACGGTTGTCTTAAAGATGATAGCGAAAATAATGGAGGTAAGAGATTAGCCATCTCTATGGTTGAAGAGGCGTGGTTGAGTGAGAAGGAAGTGGTGTGATCGAAAGAAAAAAAAGTGTTTTCGTCGAAGAGAGATAATGTTTTCGTCAAAGAAAAAAATGTTTTCATCAGAGAGATAGAATGTTTTCGTTGAAGAGAAAGAATGGTTCGTCGAAGAGAAAGAATGTTTTCGTCTAAGAGAAAATAATGTTTTTGTCGAAGAGAAAGAATTTTTCGTCGAAGAGAAAGAATGTTTTCGTCGAAGAGAAAATAATGTTTTTGTCGAAGAGAAAAGGATGTTTTCGTCGAAGAGAAAAGGAGAGCGTTTTAACTTATGTTGTTAAAAGGATTGAATAGGGATTTACGAATATGACCTTTAACGTTTGCGATCGCATGTTAAAGATACTTGAATATTTTGGATGAATTATTTAAGTTTTCAAACCTACTAGGAGGAGTGTTAGATTTGTATTTAACCTTTCCTTGATAAAAAAGTAGATTATTTGAAAGAAAGCGAGATGATGATTAAAGAAATGTGTGAATGGAGACTCTAGGAGATATAAAACCATTTTTGACTCTTTTTACTTTTTAGATTTGTGACACGGACGTGAAGAATAATATTCTATTCGGAGAAAATATTTACCTAGATGCATAAGACATAGAGATATAGGCATGCAAGTTTATCTAAGCAAGCATCGACACAATAATCAACGAGATTGATGTGTAAGACTATATGACATTAAACGTTAATTGTCATACATTAAGCTAACATAGCGTAGGTGTACAATTAACACGTAAGTCATATAATATGACGCAAATAAAACATGATAATTTTAAATGTAATCATTATATGAAACATGTTAGCATTTAGCATTTAGCATTTAGAAGCATGTGTAATTTAGATAAACTAAGAGATATTTTATCTAAATTGCTAGAAAAAGGCAAACGCTTTTACAACTTACATGCATTCAATAGCTAAGCAAATCAATGTTGAGCATTAAGATAAACATGAATGCATATAATTGCATTACATGGGAGCACGTTATCATCTTAAAACTTCAAAGCACATATGTGAAATGCAAGTAGTCTAAATTAACTAAGGAGAAACATAATTTCTAATTGCTTAGTGTGCACTCCTAATGAAATAAAAAGTCTATCAATGTAGATTATCATTAGGCATATTTAAGAAGAGCCTTTTAATCAAATTAGAGAATAGATATGAGACTATCACTAGTGGTGCTCAATTCAGTCTAAACACGACCATTTTTATGGGTTATACCATGAACCCAACTTTACTCTTGGAAGCAATTCAACCGTTAGGCCAAATTGAATTTCTAGTGCAATAGATTCTCCAGTAGTCATTCTCATATTGGACAAAACAGAATTCCTATATTTGCCTAATGAAGTGTAGCAAAGATAAAATTTGTATTATCTTTTCTTAGAGGGCCTAACATGACTCAACTAACGTACTTTAATTCCGGTTCGCATAATCCTAATCAAGATGTGTAGAATTCTAAGGTTAAATGAGAGAGCAAGCAAGCTGTTATAGGTATAAGAGAGAATGAGTCATCTAAGACCTAGGAGTATGCTTAAGAGTGACAATGTGTAATGCTCTATAATGAGAGTGTCCAAAGAATGCACCTTTGCATGTCTTTTATGAAAGAAATCCAAATAAGGTTATCTACCTCAATAGATCTTGTGAATGTTTCGTTGTATAAATAATGATGATTTACTAAAGGTTAGTTAAATGTATGTTGGACTTTTAAGCAAGAGTTTTACAAGAGGAAGATGTTTTAAATCTAACGCCATAGGGCGGATTTACCTAAGCCGAAGATGAATCTAAAACGAATGATCCATTGATCCGTGGAGGTGCCAAATTTGGGCAAGGATCATTTTCCCACTATTTGGGAGATGGTGTTGAAATTAGGTTATTAGTAAAAGCTTATATAAGTTATAAGGGTTCTTGGTTTGAGTTTTCGGAAATGAAATCTAAGACTTGCTTATCAAGTTGGAGTACTTATGAGTTTCCCGATGGAAATTTATAAGTCGTCAATCCAACTTAGAGTGTGTTAAGCTTAACATGTATAATTTGATCATAGCTAATAACACACCATTTAAACACTTTAGACTCAATGAAACATCTTCATTGCAAGTATAAAATTGCAATTCGATGACTAATCTTGTTGTCTTGCAATCGATTTCGTGATTGCATGTAATAACAGAGGATGGTTAAACATGTAGACACGAAAAAATATATATGGTCATTTGATTGATATTTTCATGATCTAGATAAATCCTAGTCTCGATTTCATGTTCATATTCTAATTTTGTAATTAGATTGAATGATGAGATTGATTATCTTTTGAATAATAATCATCTTCATATTTGAAGTCCTCTTACGATCACTTATTGAAAGAAAGCACGATAATGATTTGTGAAATATGTTCAATTCTTCCTAGTCTTAACCTTAGATGGTTTAAGGGTTCTCATTTGGTGGAGAAGAAATATTATGCTTATTTGGTAAAGTAAGAGAAAGTTTTGATGAGAAGATAATTTGAGTTTTGAGTTGTGCTTTTGAATTGTTTGAGCAAAGTTATATATGTTGTACATTTGCTCATGTTTGGCTTTTCGGAGATGACGACTTTACCAATTGCATTGCAAGGTAAATTACTTAAATATTTTAGACAAAACATTCAAGTCGTCGATCCTACTTCATTGTGTATTTTATGCATATATTTGCCAAATATTCAGAACACAACCACTGGACAAGTAGACTCAATATGACATCATTTACACAAGTGTGAGTTATGATCCGATGCATATTCTTATCGTCTTGGAAAAGGATGTTGTTATTTTCATATCAATCGAGTGTGATTGAGTATGTAGGTTTAAGATAATATCTCTTGTTATATTTTGATATAATCTTAAAGCTAGACAAATAAGAATCTGATTTCTTGTTCATACTCAAAAACTTGTCAATTAGATTCAATAATAATATCAATCATAATTTGAATAATGAATCGATATATATTTGAAATCTTTCTTGACCCTCACGAACACTTTTTTAAAAGAAACAAATAAAGATTATCATAGTGTGTTCCATTAATCCTAAGACTAGTTGTAAGGTGAGATTGATAAACAATGACAAGTTAATTTCTACTTCAAGATTGTCTTTATAAGTATATGTGCTTGTGCGAAAAACTATTTGTTGATATGTATAGTATGCATAGTTTTTGACATTTTATGAGTAATAAAATGATTACCTAACCAATTTTTATACAACAACACATTTTGTAAATACTATATGTTTATAAAAAGTAATATAAATATCTGTGTTGTTATGAATAATGCAACCACAAGCAAATTTAAATATATATTTTTCTTTTTGACGTTAAATCTAACTATTAATACAATCTTTTTTTGTTTAACCAGTCTAAAGGTCAAACAAGGCAAGACGATGAAAATTTTAGATATCTTTGTTGGAAGAGAGTTAACGTGGTTTGAATATTTTGTGTACTGGGTTTTTAACATGAGATCTTATGACAATATTTTTCCACACACTTAACAAATCTATTGAACTCTCATTCCCTAAATGGGATACAACACTCAAAAAGGATCTACAATATGTTTATTAACACATGAAAATATAGTTTCATGCCGATATGCAAGGCACAAACAATTTTGCAACTTAACGCAAGAAATCTAGCATAATTCTTATTAAGCATAATCCAGAAAACTAGTAACATACAAATAGCATACATGACACATGTGTTTAGATATATAATTAGCTCAATTTCAAATAGTAATGATTACTTATTAATATCTATTAACCAAGTTGAAACAAAAGTAAACACGCATAATCATCTAGCATATACATAAGGATATTCATCGTTATTTTGTGTATTAGAAACAACGATGTATACTTAGCTTGATTTTATTAAAAAAATAATTTCCTCCCCATTTAAAAAATTAATCAAGATCAATGTTTTGAAAAGATAAATATACTGTTTTTCAAAGATACATTGACTAGAAATGCTTGACTTGAAAGAAATGGTAAATTACAAGTTTTTCGTCGAAACGAAACATAAAGTTTTGACCACTATGTAGTATTTTGCTTTTTTGACTAACTTAAGTTTAGAATAATGACTTGAAAGTATTTTTAAATGAAAGTAGACTCAATTACCTTTAAAATGACAGGTGACACGACTTGTACGGACTTACAATTGATTTTATATGTTTTTTCGAAGTTTTCCAAATTCTGCTGAAACAGACAGACGGCCCCTATAAAGGTGACGACCCCCAGATATATGTGGGGGCCGCCCTAACATTTAGGGGACGCCCACCAGTGACCCAAAAATACGGTATAAAAACATTTGGTGGCTTAATGGACTGACTTAGGACTTCAGAAAGTTGTTTCAGCACATAAAATACGTGTTTTAGACTCTATTTCTACTCTTACGACTAAAAAATATATATTGATACTTCCAAACTCTTTTTAGAAGATTTTCCTTCAAGCTGTTATACAAAGTATATCTAACAACAAAACTAGTACGAATCAAGCAACAAAATACTTTTCATATTTAATACCCCTTAATGGGTAATTTGATATATGGATCGTACTCTATTTTAAAAATCATTTGTTTTGAATACTAGAGCGTCGTGGCTCCTCTGATACCAATTGTGGAAACCATAAAGGGGGGGTGAATATGTTTCCATTTAAAAACTTAAATCTTTAGTATCAAATCGCCAATCAAGTTAGACGTAATATGAGAAGTGTCGATAATAGGTTTTACAACAACTAACACATATCTTAACAATATAAGCTCAACCACAATATTAACTACAAAGTACAATGCAAATATAAAAGTAAAGCGATAAATGTAAATAAAAGCGTAAATAGATAAGTGAAAGGAAATGCAAACCGACACGATGATTTATAGTGGTTCGGTCACGAAGCTCCTTTTCGCCCTACTCCACTCCCTGAGTACCCAACTCAAGAGTTACTTCACTAGTCAACAAGCTCCTTTCTCGGCGGAGATCATCATACAAGTTGCTTACATTATTTTCTGACACTAAGCTAGATGTCAAGTTCTTCTTCGGGAACAACCAAACCCGTTATATTTTATGGCCCAACATAACAAACCTTGTGTTTTATGGCCTAAACACATAAACCGCGTCGCTTACATTATTTTTCGACGCTAAGCTAAATGTCGAGTCCTAATCTTAGCTAGAACGAATCTACCACCCATACTTGTATTTTGAGGACCGAAATACTAACCGACACATCATCAACACTTTCAGATTTATACACTATCCGGATCTACACAACTACACAAGAATGAAATACATGGACTCGATCTATATGGAACAAATGTTACAAATGAACCAACTAGACTACATAACTTCGTATCTTGACTATGACGAAAGTTCTTCACTTGCACATGAGGGAAAAAGGAAAGGATAGAAGATTGGATCACATTTTAACAAGATTAAACATAACCAAGTTTGAATGAACAAAATTTAGTGAGATAATAAAGAGAGAAAGAACTAAAAAGAAATTCATGGCAAAAGGGTCGTAAAAATATTGGAAGAAACTGACTGTCTGACAGCGGCGGCCCCCAGATATATTAGGGGGCCGCCCAATATTTAAGGGGGCCGCCGACATATTTAAGGGACCGCCCCGACAGACGCTTATGTTTTTGTCTTTTTGTGGTGAAGGTAAAATCTGGTGAAAATCAGACTTGTTTTAGGGGGGAAATGACCATATTTGAAATTTGAAAATATTACCACATAAAACATTTCTTTATAATTCAAAAATAAATTGTCTAAATAATTTTTGTGAAAATGTTTTGTTATATTTATAAAAATATAAAGTTTAAGACAAAAACTTATTTCTTTGATCATCCTACAAGTTTAATGTTGTTTGTACATACCTTACGTGATTTACGTCGGGTGTAAACATATATCGGAATTGATGTAGATTTGAGACGTCGAGAGATGTAGATGCATGTATGCATTGATGATTTGTGATTACGAGTAACTTTCGCACTTTACGTTACGTATTACAAGTCACGTGTTTGTCATCACCAAAACATAAAGAGATCGTGTAGATTAAATATCGTAATATTTGCACTAACACAATGGCATTTCTATCACTTTCCATTTGTTATGATCCTTCAAAATCTTCTAACACTCGACGTGTGAAGGTCGTGCCGTAATTAGCACGGTACTCTTCATGTGCTAAATCATAATACCACGATTCATTTGCACCAATCTTGCACCTTAGTTTCACGGAATTATATAGAACCGAAGGAAAGAACAAAATTGAGAAACTTAGGACGAAGCCTATTTTTTCCATTTGCCCTGTAGGAATCGTATGAACGTTTCTTTTCATTCATTTCATTCAAAAAGTATTGATG
Source organism: Tanacetum coccineum (assembly GCA_026074375.1). NCBI lineage: Eukaryota > Viridiplantae > Streptophyta > Magnoliopsida > Asterales > Asteraceae > Tanacetum > Tanacetum coccineum. The sequence continues at coordinate 16,082 of BQNB010127579.1, forward strand.
TACTTGTGTCCAAAATTCCTTAGCCCTATTATAGTATCCTTCAACGCTATTCTCATACACATCTACCTAAGCTTTACACAAACCTACCTCTCCTCAGGGCTCCATGGATCCGCTACATCTTTGTCATTCTCCTTGGATTGTTGAAGCCTTTTTGTAGACTTCCTTTTGACGGGGTCGTCACCTCCTCGACAAGATAGTCGTCTCGAACGGGGTTGGGATTAACCTTCTGAATCTTGAGACAAAAAAGGTTGATAAGATTGAGAAGCAACACCCCATAACAGCCCGAGTTCGTCATCAAGATGAAAAGACTGGATCAGAGAAGATTAAGATGGTGGGTTATACGGTGATGAAGCCAAGCGAGGATGATACATTTGATTCTATGCTTGTTGGTTATAAAATGGAGTTGAATACGGATGAGGTAGGTACATAGGTTGTGAATGCATTCAGTGGTATGTGAAACTGACAGGTTGGAAAGGAATCGTTGTTGATTGGCCATGTAAAGTAAAATTGGGGTCGATTGTTATTGTAACGTTTGGTTGTCGTCGTTATGAGACATTTTTTGAGTTGATTAAAAAAATATGATGTATAAGAGAGTGTATAAAAATGATAAGTGGGGTTTTTATAGAAAAAATATGGATTTAAAAAAAATATTAGAAAACAAAACCAACAGTTAAAAATTAAAAAAGAGACCGAAGAGTAGAGGTCGGCATCCCTACCTAAATATGTAAAAGAGAGGGGGACTAGTTGGTAAGGGTCGAGGTAATGGGGGGCGGGGTTTCCATAGAGGTCGGGGGAGGTGTTAGGTGATGCGTATAATTCATTTAAACTAATTACCAAGTTTTAAGTTTATAAAACTCGACTACCTATGGCCCACAACGCACTAATGGGCAAAGAACCCGATCGTGTATAGTGTAGGATTGGTAAATCTGAGATCGTCCCAAGAGCTAAGTGTTTGAGTTACTAATTTGAATTTGTCACAGGTTAAATAATGATTTGATTTGAATTTAAGAAAATAAACAAAATGCGGAATTAAAATTTAAAGATTAATCAAAGAGAGAGATGTACTAGCCTCTTTATTCTCTTGTTATAGTTTAAATGGTGTTTCCTAGTGCAATGTCTACTTTACCAATGGACATATTTATAGGTAAACATATAATAGACATGTATTTAAAATATAGTGGTAATTTACAAAGTACAAAAGCATACATAAAACTAGCTTTATCATATAGTATGACATGATTCAATCATAAAGGCTGTTTGGATTTGAACAATAACATAGGTTTGAACATTGTGTTAAAGATATACATCTCATGACGATTCCAAAAAATGTAGAAAACTCGCAAAACTGATTAATAACGAGAAAGATACGCTAATTACGGAGTATATACGTTAATTAAAATGTCTGATTTTTTAAATAACTTTTATAAATATTAATAAAAACGGAAAGTTTGGTAGTTTACAAGATTATACATATTTTTTAGATTCCAAACAATAAGAAAGAATTTTGCGATTAGAAAAACGTAAGATAGTTATGAATTACGCGAGTTTATATACTTAAAATGTATAAAAATATTTTTATAAAAAGTTACTGTTCATGACAGAAACATTAATTTTTGTAAACTTCATAAATAAATAAATCTTTTCATTACTGAGAACGTGCTCGAAAGAATTACTAAAAACGGAGCTAAAACGAATAAAATACGACGTTTACCATAATTCGAGTTTAAAAATGTAAATTTTTTATAATCCATTATGAACAGTAAAAGTTACTGTTCGATCAACAAGACCCCACTTTATAAAAATGTTGATAATTTTGGATTAACAAAGACGTGGTCGAAGGATTCGCTAAAAATTGGGATTAAAGACAACAAGTTATTAGCATTTACGGTATTACACAATAAATTTATAAAAGTAAATTTATTAAACGCCATGGACATGAAAAGTACTGTTCCATGCAGAAGGTTATAAAATATAAAAATTTAATACATTATACATACATCGTCAATACGAAGACGTGAACGTAAGAAACGTGAGAAACGGGTTTAAAACGGAAGTTATGCTAGTTTTACTAAAACGAGTAATTATAAACGATTTTCACTCTATAACAACGATTTCTATAATTACAAATAACTGATGAAGCTATTAGAATTATATGTGGTTATCAAAAGTACATATTACTAGGAGTTTCATAAAGAGAAGCCTCTTCGTGAGGTGGCGTATCGACGAGTTGTTGGATTTACGATTTAAAGTGTCCTAGCTCCTCATACGTCACTACATGACCTCTTAAATTATGATAGCCCGAACGATAGTATGATTTTAACTAACATAGACTTGTATATGATGTTAGTTAATCAAAGCGATTAGTGCTTATACGACCTATGTTAATTTAGGTTGCATTCGATCATTTACGTGACGTCCTATCTGTGATATTTGGATTATCAACACTTGAGGTGAGTTCATAGCCCCACATTTTTACAATTTCAATGATCTATAACTTTGGGGTGGAAACATGCTTTGTTTTATAAATTGGGCGCAAGTGTATTTTTTATATTGATTACGTGTTTGCCGAAGTAGCGATAACCCAAGTTGAGCCCCTTTATCATGAACTGTCAATTGCATAGATGTAGTTGTTAATTACATTATGTGAGCGCGAATGTTATGAATAGATCTATTTGGGATTGACCTCCCCATTGGGTGATTAGCTATCACCGGGAACGAACATTATAGCATGTCGGATTTGAGATGTTTAGGGTTGAACATCTGATCGGGCAGAATAGCAATATTTATTATTGCTAATATAATTGTCGAGCTTCAGTGTCATGAGCTTAGGAAAACGTAATCGGATTTTGTGATGTATTCATCTGTTGCATTATCACGGGGAAGGTCTTGCGGTCCTGCATATTATATTTTAATAACCTATGAATTCACCAACATTTTTGTTGACGTTTTAAAGCAATGTTTTCAGGTGGTCAATAGGCACGAGGTGCCAGGGATACATTGGTGACACTTTTGGTTATCACGCTAAAGATTTGGATGTAATATGTTTTGGGAAATGTATTGTCAATCTTTGTAATATCAAACACTGAACAAGTAAAGCTGTATGCTTTATGTAACAAGTCTTTTATCAAATCCAATGTACCATTTTAAATGACTTTTCGTCGTTCTTATATATCTTGTACTATTGATCTATGAAGTGACACACCCCGGATATCTTTATTCCGCTGCGACCTAATTTGGGGGTGTTACAGAACTCTTTGCATTGGTTTTGTCATAGACAATGTAGAAACCATCCTCACCCTCGAGAACTTTGGCCGAATACTTAGGATTCCTTATGAGGGA
>BQNB010127580.1:0-19419 GCA_026074375.1 Tanacetum coccineum
GCCATGGATACTCGCAAGTAATCCTCCTGACTAGGCAACAATTCCTTCCACTAAACAGGCCATGGATACCCATAAGTAACCCTCCTGACTTAGTTCACACATCAATATCACATCACGTAACATGTAGCACATAACACATATCAGTCACATAATAGTTCATACATTTACACTAACATATAATCACATCAATTTAAAACTCATTTCAACGCTTGCATCATTTCCATCCTAAGTTTAAAACGCAATAAAAAGTAGGACTATGTAACTCACCTGAATGCTCAAAGCGCAGCTTCCAATTCTTATCACGCAACTATACAAATAAATAACTACGGTTACATGCGACCAAGCTAAAAGCTCTAGTCTATGTAACACACATATGGTGGATGTCTAAGGGTTTGATTAACCTTCATGGGTTACCCCGACACCATGCCTAACCTTAACCACCTCATTAACACATTACACTAGTTAACTATATTTTATTTGGAAATGCAGAATTTTAGTGTATCTTTACTAACTTAAAAACCTTACTTGATGACCTCCATAAATTATACCAAAAATCACCTAAGTTTATTTATGAGTTTACTAACTACCTTGTGATTCTAAAATTCTCATTACATGTGCAACTATCCCAAATAAAATCCAACTTCAAAACTGTCTCAATTCGGATCTGATTGTACACTAAAATGTATGGCCCTAATTACCATACTTAGACACACAATTAGAAGCTATACTTCGATAGTTTCTTTATATACATATTGAACCTAATCACTGTAGATTGTCTAACCCAAATTCCACTTTTAAGTTAGGGTTTTACCCTCCTAAACATGACCTAATTCTGACCCGTATTTACTGTTTTGACAACTTTTTTTGTAACCAATATTTAACCAACTTTCAAACTCAAAATCATTCGAGGCCGGACTTTTTGAAAAATAGACTATTTGAACTACAATTTAGGCTCTTGAATCATATCAAAACACGTTTCTATCATCTAGATATCATCAGTTGAACACAGACCTAAAATCTGCTCAACTCTAAATCATGTTCTAACACAACCCTAACATACAACATGCATGATCATAACCCTAAACTAACCCTAATCATTATACCATCATTAAAGTTCATATATAATCTGTATTTTATGTAAACCATAGATCCATCACATTATTTGTTACATGATTTTAAAAAGATTAAACAAAAGCTTAATTGAAAACATACCTAAACCTTTACTTGATCACACTTGAATCACACCTTGAATCTTGATAAAAAAAATATTTTTTTCTCTCTTCTTTGGGGGGCTTCGACCGAACACATGGAGAGAGGGAGGGAAAAGTGTTTTAGGGTTTTCCTTGATTTTGTATTTATATTACTTAGAATCCTTGTTGTAGTCAAATTAGTTTCCTTTTTTTTTCTTTTATCCCTAACCGGCCGACACCCATATATATTTTTTAATATTTTTTTTAATTATTATTATTTACATAATTACCCTCTAATTTTGTTATTTTTATAAAAACCTCTTTATTATTTAAGAAAACCTTTTTCATTTAACTAGATTTAAATGCCTACGAAATAAAATTCATTTCACGTTTCACTTTCTATTTTTAGAAAGTCTACTATAAATATTCAAATTTCACTCACTTCACTTATTTCCAACATGATACATTTCCCATAAACGCTTAACACAAAATCATCCAACTATTGACGTAGCATTGCATGCAATACGCCATTCCTTTCCATTATCACTATACGTGAACAAATGGAATACTCATCACCAAACACAAATGCACTCAAAATGAGATGATCATTTACCTTAAAATGGTAGCATACACCTATTCAAACCACTTAGCACACACATATAACACATAGCACACAAGAAATCACATAAAATGAACCCTTAGCCATTTCTAAAGGTATCACCAACCTGATTAAATCACGGATGTCACAGTTTATACCTTTAGCTTTCTCGAGTTAAGGAGTGAGCAGTTACATGTGTCTATTCCGTCGTTACGGATGTGTACGTATGGTCTTCGTCGCCTTTTCTGGAGCATTGAGATCGGTATTAAATTATATGAGTGTACCGGTAGTATATTAAATTCTAGAACTTGTTTTTGTGATGCATTCCAAGACCGCACAATAAGTATTATGATTTGCTTAATAAGAGGCATTAGGATTAACCCATGTTTTAAACCTGTAATTGTTATGATGGTCACACCAATCATATACCTATCCCACACCCTTGCCATACACTTATTATTAGTGCAGGATACCCATAGTACAACCCTTCGAGTCTATCCTTTTTCATGGTTCTCGTAATTTTCTGGTTAAGCCAGACTATTAATGAAGAGCATTGTCACTCTTAAACCAATCGTTACACCCAAATCGCCTTAGCCTACCTTGTATGTACTCATTTTTAGTACATTATTGTGTTTAACCCAAGTTAATTATTTGAGTACACGGTTCCTAAATCCTTATCCTTGTAAATACAGTTTTGGGACGATTGAGATTCATTATAGTATTTATTTCGCGGAAGAATGGGGAAGAAAAGTTAAGTCAATACCCCCATATATTTGTTAAATGATCTTTATGTTATTTTGATCCACCTCAAATCGGGTCATTAGTTAGATTGTAAATATTGAGCATGTAAAAGCTCAAGTGTAGGGGTACGTATTATAAACCCCAAGTGATGTATTATGTTATTAAAAAAATGAAAAATGAGAAGAAAAAGAAAGAGATTGATGTAGAGTTGTGTAGAGTTTGTAGATCTTCGTCCGAGTCTTGGCTTAGCAACCAAACCAAAGTGTATTCGTGTAAATAATTAGCTAACTCTTCCACTCCAAATTCATTCAAAGCCACCCAAATGTATCCCATCCGTTTTCGTTTCCATTATATGTTATCTTACACCTACACCTCACAACCCTTTAAAAGGCCTCTTAGATAGTAATGAATAATGCTTGCACCTAGCGGTGGAGGTTTGATCCTTTACCAAGCCTATGGTAATTTATATGCTATGACAGGTAATGAGTGTTGATTTTCCATTTCCCCCTTTATGTTATAATTTATTATACACCCGAGTGAAAGAGAGAATCCCAAACACTTATGTGAGGTGCTAGTATATACTTTTCGTGCTGTTAATTACGAGGTCTAGAAGGTTGTGTTGTAAAATACTTTTAAAGAGTAGGTAAAATGACCCCTCATATTGTTATTATCTAGGTAGAAAAGCCCATTTGCTTGAGGACAAGCAAATCTCAAGTGTAGGAGTATTTGATGAGGTGTCATTTTATATATTTTTTTGGGGTCGTTTAACCCATTAAATTGTGCATTTATGCCCAAAATAGGTACTTAATCGTTCTTTTTTAGGTATTTTACATTTGGAGGGCATTTGGAAGAATTACACGTGACTTGGGCTCATTTACAGAAGAAACAGACAAGACTACGATTACAAACTCTATCAAGAATGTTCTCCTAAAGTGGCTGGGACGGCCTGTCACAAATTCAACGTGACGCCGTCACCACGAAGATCAAGACGGCGTCACCATATCTCACGACGGCGTCACAGTACTTTGACCCAATCCAATATTTTTTCTAGGGGGGGGAAAATAAATATTCTCTTTCATGACGGCGTCACGACTAAAACGTGACGCCGCCACAACGTTTTTCCTATATATACAAACCCGAGTTTAAGGTTTTGAGTGTGTAACTTTAGAATAAAAAGAGGGTACGAACCCTAGTTCATTTAGTAGCTGTTAGGGATGATTTTAGGGCCTAAAAATCCTATTGTACTTCCTCCAATTCATGTTTTAATCAAGTAAGGTTTAATTAATCATTCAATATGTCTATGTGTTGTTTGATTTATCTATAACATGCTTAGCTAAACCTCCTATTGTTATTTCTTAGAAAACCAGCTTTTGTCCGCATCGTTGTTGATATGTCTAGGAAAACATGATTGTATAGAAAGGATACCATCGGGTAACAGTCTTCATACTACCTTAATTGTGCTTTGCTCTAACAGAATACTAAGTAAATGGCAGGTTCGTGTAATTCGTTCATGACTTAGGAAATAATCACACAGATCATCACAGGTATGATAAGGCAATAACACTAGGAGAAGCAATCTAGGGAGTAATACATGATTAAATAAATAGTCTTTTATTATATTGTTATCACTAGTAGCGTAGATAAATATTTAGCTTAATAGCTAAAACCAAACCAACCTCTCCAATATATGATTTTACTTGCTTTCATAAAATATAAAAACACAAAAATAATCTTCTTTTAACCCTTAAAATTATGTTAGACCGTGATCAAGCCTTCCCAACCTATTCCTCGAGTGAACGATAACAACCCCTCGAGTCTTGCCTATACTACTACAACGATTAAGTGCTCTGCCTAGGGAGTTGTAAAACTTCGTGTAGAAGTATAACGACGACCGCACATCACATTCTAAGAAAAGAAGATGAACCCGATAAAGAAGAGATCATGGAGCCTAATGCAGGTAAGGACAACGATTGTAACATAACTGTTGAAATGGAAGAAGAAGTTAAGGAGGAAAGTGAAGATTCAGATGAATAAACCGAAGAAGAAACTAAAGAGGAAGAGGAGGATGACCCGGAATACTTCGACACCTTCCCCGCGGTAGAAGAGCTAAGCTATCATGAGTGGCTTCTGAAAAACCATCGACCCCCTTAGGTTAATGCTAAAGTAAAAACGGGGAATTTGGATAACATAAAATTCTCATGCATGGTTGGCCAATTCCTTAAGAGGCAAGCTTACATTGATCTAGAGTCACCAATCAACATAATGTCCAAGCTATATTACTACTGGATCATGAGTGAGGGATTAAAGTCAAGAAGGAAACCATCAAATCCAGAGAAAATTAGCAATTTCATAGGAAGGATTAAAGGATTTAAGGTTTTTGTAGGAAACTTCACTTATGAATGCGATTTTGTCATGCTTGAAGATACCACCAACGTCACTGACCATTATTTAGGAGGAATGGTATTTGGGAAACCATTTGTGAAGGAGACTGGGCTTATTTATAATAAATATGAAGGAACGGTCACATTTAAAAGAGAGGAGGAAAAGATCACATTCAAGATGCCTCACAAAATGAAGAGGTTCAAGCATATTGATAAAGACATCTTGAAAATAGAGAACATACCACCCTTCATTATAACAGGCGACGATGGCGACCAGGGGAAAACTCATTACTTAAATAACTTGGATCTAGGACCCGCATATAGGCGCAACGAGAGCGTGACTAAAGCAATTCATTGCCTAATCAAGATGAAGAATAGGACAGATGAAGGAGGAGTCACGTAAGGGCATGTGACTCCGAGTCTAGCTACAAGACTCGTTAAATAAACAAAAGCGCTTGTTGGGAGGTAACCCAATTCTTTTGATTCAATGCATTTTAGGAGTGTCTTGTGTGTTTTAATTCTTTATCATTTGTTTTTATATGTTTGAATTATGTGACCATGCTTTGTTTTGTCTTTAACTTCGTTTTAATTGTAATAAGAGGTATTTCATAAAAATTATTAAAGGAAAATCCAGTTTTTAAGAACCGTTTCAAAAATATTTAATAAATTGTTTAGATTAATTCACGTCTTGTGTTAGTTTCCTGTCATATGATTGTGATAATTGATCTCAGGTTTTATGCAGTATTTTCTATAGGAAATAACTAATAGATTTACGTGTAGAAATGTTTTCCTAGAAAACAAAGAATAATTTATATACAGTGTGTGGAGACGGCGTCAGGATCCTGACGGCGTCACGTCTCCAGCACTTATAAATTTCGTATTTTCTTTAAATTTTTGATTTACAGGTTATATTTGATGAGAAGAAGCCCATGAGTTCTTAGGAGTATCATTGGACGACTCTTGGAAGAGGATTTAGCCAGTTATCACATGTTTCTTCTCCATTATTGAGCAAACCAGGGGAGTACTAGTTTCTTTCGTCTTTTTTCTCTTCCCTTTATTCGTTTACGAGTATTTTTAAGAACATTGGGGACAATGTTCAAAATAAGTGTAGGGGAGAAATAAACCTTAGAAACTATTTCTTCAATTTCCAATTGATTTGTTCTTAAAATAATGTGTAATATATCGAAACATAGCGTAAACGGTAATTTTAACCCAAATTTAAAATTTTATATGACACACACCGATGAAAACCAAGTATTAATAGCGTCTCATGGATAGGAATTATATGACTAGCACAAAAAACACTACCACTAAAAAATTCCACCCAAAAAATGTGAGGTTCGCCTTTAGATCTTTAGGAATTCAGGTATCCATTTTTTATACCAAAGATAATTTTACTTTAGCTTTCTCGAGTTAAGGAAAGAGCAATCATATATGTCGCGTCCATGGATGTGTTCATGCATATGTGGTTTTGTCGCCTTTTCTGGAGCATTGGTATCGGTTAAAATTATATGAGAGTGTACTGGTAGTGTATTAAATTCTAGAAATTGTTTTTGCGATGCATCCTTAGACCGCATAGTGAGAATTAGGATTTGCTAAATGATATAGGATTAACCCCGTTTTAAACTTGTATTTGTTACTACTATCACCTTGCTCATATAACTATCCCACACCCTTGCCATGCACTCATTTTTAGTGCAGGATACCCCTAGCACTCCTCTCCGAGCCTATCCTTTTCACGCTTCTTGTAATTTTTTGGTGGACTCCGGATTATTAATGAAGAGCATTGTTTACACCCATACCCATTTGTTACATCCAAATCGCCTTAGCCTTCTTTGTATGTACTCGTTTTTAGTACATTATTGTAAACCTAGTTAATTATTGTAGGAGTACATAGTTGCTAAGTCGAGTCATTTATCAGTGTATACAGTTTTTGGATGATTGAGAATCTTGGTAGTTTTTATCTTATGAAGAATTAGGGAAGAAGTCACCTATTACCCCCATTAGAGCTCAATGCGCTCCATGTTTTGTTGATCCTTTCGATTTGGGTCTGTAATTAGTTGATTGTAATGAGTTAGCAAAAACTCAAGTGTAGGGGTGTATTTCTAAATCCCAAGTTATGTATTATGTTCATTTGAAAAAAATAGAAAAGAAAAAGAAAGAGTTAGATGTAGAGTTTGTATGTCTTAGTTCGTATATCTTAGTCTTAGAGTGGTCGGGTCTTGGCTTAGCAACGCCTCAGCATGTATTCTTGTATTTAATTAACTCACCATCACCCCAAATCCACCCAAATATATCCCATCCATTTCCATTATTTTTTAACTTACACCTGAACATCACAACCCTTAAAGACCTTTTTGATAGTGATTTCTAGTACTTGCGCCTAGCGGTGGAGGTTTGATCCTTTACCAAGCCTATGGTAATTTATATGCTACGATAGGTAATGAGTGTTATTTTCCATTTCCTATATTGTTATAATTCATTATACACCTGAGAGAAAGAGAGAATTCAAACACTTATGTGAGGTGCTAGTATATAACTTTCGTGCTTTTAATTACGAGGTCTAAAAGGTTGTGTCATAAACTATCTTTGAAAAGTAGGTTAAATGCCCCCGATATTGCTATTATCTAGGTAGAAAAGCCAATTTATTTGAGGACAAGCAAATCCCAAGTGTAGGGGTATTTGATGAGGTGTCATTTTATACACTTTTTCAGGGTCATTTAACCCCCTAAATCATGGAAATATGCCCAAATTATGTACTTAATCGTTCCTTTTTGTGTTTTTAGCACTTGGATGGCTTTTGGAGGAAATACACGTGACGTGGGCTCATTTGGAGAAGAAACAAACAAGATTACAACTCTACACTAAATCTCTTAAAGAAAACTCGTATAGTGCGTGGAGACGACATCAGATTTATTTGTGCCAGGGTCAGCGCTTACAAAGGACGGCGTCAGGATTCTTATGACGGCGTCAGGATCTAACCAACTTAAAGAAGCCCTAGAAGATTCGGCGGGGCGACGACATCAGGATTATAACGCGGCGACGTCGCGCCCGTTTTCCTATATATACAAACTTGTTTTTAGGGTTTTAAGTGTGTAATTTTTGGGAACCAAACCCTATTATTAAAAGTCGATTGTAGCAGCTGTTTGGGTCATTTTTATGGTGTCAAAATCCTCTTGTATCAGCCTCAAACACATGTTTTAATCAAGTGACGTCTTCTATCTTTTATCATTCAATATGTCTATGTGTTGTTTGATTGATTCTTGTTCTTCGCTTCCTTATAATATGCTAGGCTAGATCCATTAGTATTTACTTATGATTGCATGAAAATTAGTTTATAGATCCTTCTAATATTGGTTCTTGTGATGGATGTGCGCGTTAGGCTCTCAAATACTAGCCATAAAATATTAAATTGGCATAGACGTCTAGGGAAACGCGAGTGTGTAGAAAGGATACCATCGATAACAGTCTTCATACTACCTTATCCCTAATATGGTTGATCCCTCTTAAGTGTTTTAATGCATGTAATGTACTCTTAGGGGCCTTGTAATAGTCTTCATACTACTTTACTTGTGCATTGCCTTAACAGAATATTACATAGACGGCGTTTTCGTGTAATTCATTCATGACTTAGGAAATACTTACACAGATCATCACAAGTGTGACAAAGCAATAGAATTAGGATAAGTAAACTAAAGATTAGTGCATGATTAAGTAAATACATTCGTTTATCATATAATTTTTCACCAAAGTAGTTTAGATTTATTATTAGTTTAATTAGCTAAAACTAAAAACCAACCTCTTAAAACCTGAATTTTACTTGCTTTCTAAAAATATATAATACCAAAAATAATCTTCTCTCAACCCCTTAGACCTCTGTTATATTCTGTTTGAGCCGTTCCAACCTATTCCCCTAGAGAATGATAACAACCCCCGAGTCTTGCCTATACTACACTACAACGGTTAGGTACACTGCCTAGTGAGTTGTAAAACTTCTTGTGAACTCTACAACAACCGCACATCAGCCTGCAAATCGTAGTGTCATAAAACAAAATTTCGTCTGTACAACGTTTGTTTTGAGGATATAAGAATCAATTCAAGTAAAACTTGAATCTATCGAATCTAATTTAGCTTCATGATGGATTTGGAGAGTACTTTCTATGTATTTGACAATCAAAATGCTGGAATGATGTCCTTATTTATAAGGAGACTCGTGACTCTTTAAAAGGTCACATTGGTTCACCAAAAGGTGTAATTAACGATGACTTAGCGACAAAAAAACCGTCGCTAACTGACACGAACAGAAACAGTCGCGTTGGTTCGCATAGTGACACCCTTTTAACTTAAATAAGCGCCAGAAATTCAAACAGACACGTCTTTACAATTGTAATGGTTCATTAGTTTTGTGACAGAAAAAAATGTCACTAATATCCATTAACACTTTACATGTTCCAACAAAATGAACTAGCTACTAGCTTTAGGGATATGATAATAGAGCACTCGTTAAGTTTTTAAAGCCTTTTGTAATGGAGGAATGATACATGGACAAAATGTATACAAAATAAAATTCACACATACATGTGTCATGCAAATATGATGGATGAGAAAGATGAAAGAGAGTATCATACAATATTATTTGATCCAACTTCCTTGTCATGTCATCGTGTGGATAACTTTTTGTAAAAAAAATTTGAGCGTGTTATAATGATAATGCACTATACTTCTGTGGTACACTTCTGGGGCATTACAATATATTTTGATCTTATATTTTAAATATATTCTTGTTAACAACAACCATTTGAGCTATGATTTAAAACAAGAATTCAAATGTATTCTACTCATCTAACCCATATCCACACAAAAATTCTAGGGTTTTCACGATCCGTGTCCTAAACCTAGTGCATAATTTAAACTGAACTCCAACATACAGTTGCTAAATTTACAGGAATATTCGAACATGATAAGTCTCTTTATGCGTATATCATGCTTTTACTTGACCACATATTGCCTTTCGCTATAAGTGAACTACATAAATAGACAAAATGATCCAACCCAAAACACCACTCTAATTAACACATTTCTCATGTCCTATTAGTATGCAGAATTTTATACTTGATAAAACATATTGGTGATTCAAAACTACTCAAGTGTGCTTTTATGGGAGTTGGTTCTATGCTTATAATTTTTTTACGTAATTTACATACTCCCTCCGTCCCAATTTATTTGTCCAGTTTTGACTGTCTGAGTCTTTCTTTGTCAACTTTGACCTTAGATATTTTTGTTTGTGTTATTTAATATTTGATGAAAAATATATGAATGGAATGAGTTTTGAATGTATATTTCATTGGTATAATTTTCATCAAGTATTTTATAACACAAACAAAAATATCTAAGGTCAAAGTTGACAAAGAAAGACTCAAAAAGTCAAAACTGGATAAATAAATTAAGACGGAAAGAGTATAATACTTTTATAAGAGAATCAAAAATGCCCACGTGAAATTCTACCATTGCATGTCCCTTATATGATTCTAAAACCAAAAATAAACACTTGAAATCTTAAAGAAGGGCAATATTGGTGGAAATCATGAGAGTTTAGAAATTTCTTTGGGTTTTTTACATCGGTGGAGTTTGTACCAAAAGTTGCTATATATACATTAGCATATACGTTTGCATCGTTGAGTTCTAAATGAGTTTAAGTCTCTGCGATATTTTCTACACGGTTCAAGAAATTAAATCATGTAGAATATCTTGGAAAGCCCAATACAAATTTAGGTCTTATATTTTAAAGCTATTTTTGTTCAAGTATCCGTCATTGATAGAACCCAAGCCAAACAGTCAAATAATCAAACAAATCAGAGGAAAATAAAATTCTAATGGAGAAAAAAAGATGTCTAATGTACTCTTATTACGTATTTATTATCTAATGATAAAGCTTAATTAGACTCTAAGATATTTTTCTCAATTCGCACCTCGTCGGGATACGACTCGGGATGATTTTGAATTTTACTTTGGATAAAAGTAATCTTCTAGAATCCTCATGGAATACTTATTACTATACTATTATTGATAATTGGTATTTTAGTTTTATATATATATATATATATATATATATATATATATATATATATATATAAAATATATATATAATAATATATAAATATATATATATAGTATATAGTTAATCTATTATATTAAGAATCAGTCATTGCAATAATGGCTTCACTTCTTGTGACATCTTGAATCTTGGAGCCTTGTATGCTTGGGAATTATTTTGCGGATCCTTTTGCATGCTTGTGATCTTGGATCTTGATCTTTAACTTAATATCTTTGTCTTAATCTTGATATCTTGTTCTTTAGCCTTGACTTCATCTTAAACTCTGAGATCTTTAAATCTTTATCCTGGAATCTTATGCCATCTTGCGATCTTATGTCTCTACCCATTTTCGTATGTCTTCTTATCATTACATATATTCTATCCGTTCTTTAAGGATTCTCATAACATTTAATCCGTACCTACATTCACATTGCAGACATTTTATATTTTGCCTTTTATTTTATTTGGTTTTCGTTTGCTATCCTATTTGATTATTTTGTTAAACTCATTGAAAACGTTTTGACACATAACCTATGCTAAAGAATTGGAGACACCACCTATGAAGTACAAGGTGCACTATGTTTATCGGCCACCAGAGCAAGAAAACTATACAAACTATGGAGGATACACTACGAGCTTGACCATAGAAGCAGTCGGAATACTAATCTACGTTTAGTAGGAATGTCTTACAACAAAAGTTACCGTACTGGAAACAAGGCCGCACCATTCGAGACACTTTACGACTAAGAGTGTCAATCACCCATCTGCTAGACGAGTAGTCAACTCGCTGGCTCTGACACTTTACCGTGAAACGACTAAGAAGATCATTCAATACGCAACAAAATACAAGCTGCTAGTAATCACCGACAGAGTTACGCAAATATGAGGATACGTTTCGGCAAACAGGGAAAGTTGAAACCGCGTTATATTGGACCTTTCAAGGTTTAGCAAAGGTTGGAGCTGTCGCTTACCGACTCGAACTTTCAAATCAACTAAGCCGAGTTCATAGTATCTTTCTTGTGTCGAACCTGAAGAAGTGTTTATCTGACGAAACACTTGTTATTCCGTTGGATGAAATTCAAACCAACGACAAGCTTCATTTCATAGAAGAACCGGTTGAAATTATGGACCGTGAGGTCAAACGTTTGAAACAAAGCCATACCCTCGATTGTGAAAATACGTTGGAATTCATGAAGAGGTCCTGAATTTACTTGGGAACGTGAAGATCAAATCCGAAAGAGATATCCACATCTTTTCGTCGGCCCTAAACCATCGTCGAATACTACACCGTGAGCTTCGGGACGAAGCTCTTTTAACGGGGAAAGTATGTCACACCCCGTAAATTTCAGGTCATAATTTTAACCTTTACGTGCATTATTTTGACTTTTATAAGTTACCTGGTTAATTTGACATAAAACCGGGAAGTTATCCCGCGCACACTGAAAAATGTCTTTGAACGTACACCAACTCTAGACTAAGTGTAGTCTACTCATAACATATTATTATTTTTACTTTAAATAATAATTATTATTACAAATTTTTTTATTTATATTTTCACCGGGTATAATCTCTTTACTCAAAAAAATAAAATAAAATAAAATTTTAGTTTACTCTTAACAAGTATGTTTTAATTGTCATAAAAATGTTACCTAGGTCATGTACATTTACATTTATGATTATTACGTAAATGTTTGTTATTACATTGGATTTCGAGCATTTATGGAGGATTATTGAAGGCCGAAGATAAAGCCCAAGAAAATAAGCCCATCTCAAATTGATTATAGACCCAAGTCTAGCCTTAATAATTGTTTAGCGTCTAAAAAAAGGCCGCATAGCCCAACTAAAGCCCATTTTGTTTTTGTTGTGATATAACCCTACGACAACAACACGGAAGAAAACACAATTCACAATTACCAGCCAACATTTACCATCCCCATTGGGGATCAGTTCACCTACATCATCCCCACATGTCACTCTTCATCAATTTATTTCTTCACTTTTGCTTTCTTTCATTCAAACAATCAACACTTTAATATAGATTACATAGTCAACTTTACACTTATGATTCTATTGTTAAAATAATTTTATTAACTACTCTTGTGTTGTTTAAAAGTTTATTAAATCTGTTTGTCATGTTGGAATATTTTTTTACTAGTTGAAGTTGTAGTTATTCATCCTCCTTAGTATACATGCTTTTGTTTTGTTTTCATCAATGAATCATTATTACCATTTATTAGAAAATTGTCTTTTATTAACATTTTAATTTGTACGAGATTTCTAAAAACCTTTTTCCAACAAAGTTTCAATTCATTTTAATGCTTTTAATCTTCTACTATTTATTGACTACTATTTTGATTTAACGCTTCATTAATGAACTTTTGGTAGTTTTGGTTTTTAAGTCACGTGTTTAACACTGTGGTTTAGCAAGTCGTTAAATCCCAAAACAAGTACTCATGGTTATTGTGGATGATTAAATGAAGTATTAATAGGTTGCGTTTTGGAGCTTATGGAATGGGTCTTGTTTCTTATCGTCATCTTTGCACTTTTGGTCTCGATTGGTCGCGTTTAGGAACTCGTCGCACGTGTATACTTGTTGATTATTTCTCGAATCTCTACTATGCGTAAGGTGAGTTTATAGCCCCTTTTTTACTTGTTTTAGATTTACTTTACAAATCTCGAGGGAGAATGCATGCTTGTTACAACTTGTTTACATACTCATTACAATCTTTTTACATACGTAATTGCATACTTAATTTCGTAACTTGGTTACATACTCGTTTACCTACGCATTTACAAACCTGTTTATATGTCCATTATTTCAATGCTCGGGTGTGCCAGATAGGGCATCCGGTATGAGCACATTATTTCAATGCTCGGGTGTGCCAGATAGGGCATCCGGTATGAGCACATTATTTCAATGCTCGGGTGTGCCAGATAGGGCATCCGGTATGAGCACATTATTTCAATGCTCGGGTGTGCCAGATAGGGCATCCGGTATGAGCACATTATTTCAATGCTCGGGTGTGCCAGATAGGGCATCCGGTATGAGCACATTATTTCAATGCTCGGGTGTGCCAGATAGGGCATCCGGTATGAGCACATTAATTCAATGCTCGGGTGTGCCAGGTAGGGCATCCGATATGAGCATATGCCTATTATTTCTATTAGTGCAGTCGAAATTACATTTTTGTGACTATTGTACGTGTTACATGTCATCCACTTTCAAATCTTTGATCCAGCATCTATACATACATCTTTGTGATTATTATAAGGATTTAAATGGTCATACACGCTTTGCAAATCTTTGATTTCAACATTTACACTTATAAAAACCTATGAACTCACCAACTTTATGTTGACACTTTTAAGCATGTTTTTCTCAGGTGAAATAGATGCTTGGCCTACTTGATGTGCATTGGAGTCTAAAATTTCAAGATTTCATACATGGATTTCTACAAACAAATCTCGTTGTGTTACTTTCAAGATTTTCATTGTGATGCAATTATGGGACAAATGTTATATCAATTTCTAGAAAATCAACAAGATTACTTTTCAAACGACTCATTTAGAGGTCGTTCTCTCATATCTTGTGTAATGGTATTATGAAGTAACGCTCTCGAACAATATTCCGCTGCTACCCAATTTGGGGGTGTTACACCCGGCCCAATACCGTATGTCATACGATTAACGATTAACTACGAGCTACAATAAACGAAAAAAATACACGGGGTGACCGAGTCTTTTTCTAGTATCTAACAGGAAAGAAGAAATGATGGAAGAAATGCTAAAAGCATAGAATAGGGAAAAAAGAAGAATGAGAAGAATAAAAATAAAGAGGCAGGGTTACAATCTGCAAACAAAGATGCTGTCCTGGATGATTTAGAAGAAAAGAGTGCAGAATTGAAGAAATTGAAAAGAAGAATGATTGTGGATGTGTTTCTGAATAAAAGACTACAACCAAATCTAAATGAAATTAAAGATTGGACATAAGACATGATAAGATACTTTAAGGATCAATGGGAACTTGATAGATTAAAGGAAGCAGATGAATTAGAAGGCAATATAGAGAATGTTTTAGAAGGGATTTTAGAAATTGAAAAGAATTTGGTTGCAAATGAAGTATAATGTATGGATACTATTTTCTTATATTAGCAGTAATGGTTGTGACTCTATTTTCATTAATAATGATAGATCTCAAAATAGCAGTGTGGAATATAAGGAATATGAATCAACAATAAAAACAAAAAAGCATTGTTAAGTTTCATAAGAGAAGAAAACCTAAATGCCTGTGGTATAGTTGAAACTCATTTAAAACCTGTAAAATTGAGCAAGGCTGCTAACTTTGCTTTTAGAGGATGGAATGAGTTTCAAATAGTATTCATAGTAGAGCAGGGTGTAGAATTTTAGTAGGTTGGGATAAAAATAAGGTAGACTTGATGGTTATTGATGTGGTCATTGTAAACACATCAGGTTTTACAACTCCCTAGGCAGAGTACCTAACCATTGTAGTGTAGTATAGGTAAGACTCGGGGGTTGTTATCGTTCTCTAGGGGAATAGGTCAGGAAGGTTCAAACTAAAAGTAACTAAAGTCTATGGGTTGAAAGAAGATTATTTTTATATTTTATGAAACCAATTAAAATATCTGGTTTGAAGTGGGTTGGTTTAAAGCTAAATAAACTAAATAACAATTAAATCTAATATAATGTGTGAAAACTCGTATAGGTAAATAAATGTGTTTATGATAACATCAAATATTTGATACTTTTTAGTGTCAATTTTCCCCTAAAAATACTTGCAATTGTCTTATAAATACTTGAATTTGATACTTTTACGGTTATTTCACTATTTTCAGG
This sequence comes from Tanacetum coccineum, assembly GCA_026074375.1. Lineage (NCBI taxonomy): Eukaryota > Viridiplantae > Streptophyta > Magnoliopsida > Asterales > Asteraceae > Tanacetum > Tanacetum coccineum. The sequence goes on from BQNB010127580.1 coordinate 15,859, forward strand.
TAAAATGCAAGTATGTGACAAGAAACACGGGAAAAGGACGTAAAAATGAAGAAAACACAGATTCTTACGAGACTTTACGGCGTAACACCTACGATAGTGTTACGCCGTAACCTATTCAAGGCAAGACACGTCACCCAGCAAGATTACGGCGTAACCACACGAGAAGATTACGCCGTAACATTATTATTATGGAAGGCTGAGTCATCCTAGTCAGCATTACGGCGTAACATGAACAATTAGTTACGCCGTAACATAATTTATGCCTACAACATGGAAAGCCTCGTCAGCACTTTACGGCGTAACACTCTAGAAGGTTACGCCGTAACATATTCAAAATCTATAAATAGAGGCCTCATTCAGCCACTTCATCATCAACCATTCCACCACAGATCTAAGGGGTGATCAAGGCCTCCATAGCTCGAAGAATTCCACCAGAAGTCCAAGGGAGATCACACTTAATTTACTTTTGTATTTAATCATTCATAAACAACTTCTGTAAGAATTATGAGTTTTCCATCCATGATTGTCTTTATTAATTCTTGCTTTGTTGTTGCCATGAGCGGCTAAGCACTTCAAGTGCTACCTAGTCATGAATTTACTATCATTATAATACTTGTTTCCTGTTAAACCATGGTTTTGTTGGATATCCTTTTGACTATCGTGTAACCCTGGGTTTTGGTAGTATTGCGGGTGGTTTAGATCATGTTAATCTTGTTATTAGATTACCACTTGAACATAGGATTAGCAGGGTACTAGGGTTGGATGATTATTCCAACCCTAGTGTAGGAACTAACCCTGTTACCACCTCTATCACTTAATATACTTAAAAAGCACATGAACTCTTTCAGAGAGGGTTAATAATCTGTATAGGTTATTAGACTAGTTCTTGTGATAGTTGGGATTAATCACTATGACATGGTTGCCCTACCTTCATAACTTTTGGGGGATTCAGGATCGCAGGAATTATAGGGCAGACTAAATATATTAATTCAGGTCTGTCGACTTTAGAAACCACCAATAAGACCATGATGTAACATTGCACAGGAAAAACATAGTTATAACGATAGTAATGTAATGGCTAGGCTAGCACGTTTCTCTCCCTGAGTACTTTTATCTCTTTTAATTTCCGCATATTTAATTTCTTGTTTATCTCAAAATCAATCTTAAATCCACTTTAAAAACGTGACATTTTAAATTAAAACTAATTAACACTTAGCTCTTGGGACGACCTCGGATTAACCATCTCTACACAAACTCGATTACCAACCTCACACTACACGTGAACCCCTGGGTTTTCTCTGTCGTTAGTTTGCGTTTGTAAAGGTAAAGCGAGATTTTGAATAAATTTAAAAACTTAATATAATATATATTATAATAAATACTCCTCAGTCCTATAAAACCAGTCTATAAAACCGTTAGGACCACCTTAACCCTACCTTTTCTGGCATGACAAGCGGGAGAGAAGATTCACCCCCACTGAGTTTCTTGACACTAACCCTTTTACCCAATCTAAATGTGGGTGAACTACCCCCAATAACCACCTCTACATTTACCACTAGATCTCCACATGAAACACCACTTGATAATCATGCATGAACTTCATCTAATCTGAATCACGTAATTGGTCCAGCCTTCGTAAAAGCTAACTACAAGCCACAGAAACCTTGTTTTAGGGATCAGAAGAAGACAAGTTTGTAAATGAGAAGTCCGTGCAGTAGATTAGAGTACGACAATGAAGATTACGAGAATAGAAGGAAATGGAGCCAGGCCAACCGTACCACCAAAGTTACTCTTATTCATCGAATAGGATCCTCTGCACAGTTTCGAAGTTACCGGGTGGTTTGGGTAGTGGAATTTGAAGAAGCTTCGAACAAGGATATAAGCAGGGTATAAAGAGTGTCTAAGGGTAGAAGGCCTTAGGAACGTAGAGTAGAAGGTGGGGGAATCCATGGAGTCAATCTTCCTCCTTTTCTCGTTTGCACACCTAGGGATAAGTGAAAATGGGAAATCATTACAGTCGACATTAACCTTCGAATATAGAGGTAATCAGCCTTTAACAATTCAGGGAAGGAATCTACCTCCTACCGGTATGTATCCCTTACATAACGCTCAACCATTTACACCTTATAGTCTCTACCCTCCAATCAATGACCAAATGAATAGCTATGTTAACCCTTACGTTCAACCTTATGCTAGCATAGCTTATAGCCAACCCTATAATTACTCCTATCGACCTCAAGGAGGCAAACCTCCTTTCGGAGGAGGTCCTACCTACCATCCCTATACGAGATACTCCAGTAGGCTTTGATGACCAACTGTGTTCCAAATAACATATGACATGTGTATCCTTCAAGTACACCTCACAACACTTATCCCTTTTATACACAGCCTACCAACCAATTTGTAAATACACGTATGCACCAACCCTATGACCCTACTGGCCTGTTCGCACAATCTATTGGTTGTATAACATCCTTCGTTCGTTGGATTGAGGATTACCCTCTACCTGATGGACTAAAGATACTTCCTCATGTGGGTTCCTACGATGGAAAAGGGACCCCCGATAACTACTTACATCTATTTGAAGGGGTTATACGAATGCAGAAGTGGGCTATGCCTATAGTCTGCCATATGTTTACGTATACATTAAAAATTATTCAAGAATATGGTGGAATGGGCAAAAAGCAAGTAGCATAGTCAATTACAAAGATCTCAAGGCTAAGTTTCGATCACATTTTAGCCAACAGAAAAAGTTTATGAGACTGATGTGTCATTGTGTGGTGTATATTTTTATGATTCAAGTTTTAAATTTATATTTTTTTGACTTAACCAAAAACAACACTTTAACGGCAGTGTACCCGGTTGGTGGTAGATTCGTGGTAAGTAGGGTGTCGAACACTTAAAGCGAGGTTAAAATTTTCAATTTATTAATACTTTGGTTTACTAATCTAAGTTAACTCTAATCTAAGTCAAACCTATGCTAATCCTATGTTAGTTCTAATCCTAATTCTAACAGGTTAAAATGGGGTTTTTTTCTGTCTAAGAGACTAACACAGGTTTGATGGTGACTACAATCAATTCAAGATACTTTAACCTACACAAGCAAATTAATAGAAGATAAAAGAGCGGTCAAGCCTTATAATAGAAAAATGTATTAGCCATCATTAATCCAATTAGAAGTTGGTTTGTTTATTCAGTGCAATGATTACTTATCTCAAAGTGGTATATCATTCTTAGACTTAGGCGGGACTTCTTCCTAAGAACTAAACATATTAATTCTATCATAATTAAAGCATCCGCATAAAGCATCCACATAAAGCATCCACATAAAGCATCCTTTTTTATATTTATTATAATTCATCTTAGGGATTAAAGCAATGGTGATCTTGTTAAACCCTAGCTCATAGAGACTTTACCCGCTTATTGCTTAATGGCAATTTATACACTAGTAGTCTACTAACCAAATCTTTACCAATTAATTAGAACGTACTCGTTGATCCCAAGGGTCACCTACCGGTCCAACTAAGCTCATAATCTAAAGGCAAAGATAGGTTGTTAATC
>BQNB010127581.1:0-19419 GCA_026074375.1 Tanacetum coccineum
ACTCCTAAAAATTACCTCAGCTTAACATGGAAGGGAAGTTAATCATAGAAGGACTTCCAGGACCTCACCAACTTATCTAAAGATAATCTTGAGCTTGGTGATAGCTCATTTGAGCTTAATCTTAGCCTTGTTTAGAGCAGAGGCTTATGTAAGTCTTCTTTTACCTTTTCTAGCTTTAAATCTGCTTAGTAGCTTAAATTTGCTTAATTTATGCTTATTGTTGTTTAGGTAGCTTATTTGTGCTTATTATAGTTGATTTATGCTTATTATGTTTAATTTGTAGTTTAAAATCTTTAGTTTTCATAATTTGTCTTAAAACTATGAGAAAAACCAAAAATAAGTAGCATAATTAGTTAGCTTATTGATTCTGCTTATTTTATTGTTGATATATGCTTATTAAGTCTGCTAATAGCTTATCACTATCTGGTATTAAGGAATAGTTCTTAAAATTTCCAAAATATAACCTGAAAATGAGTTTGAGACATTTAAAGGGGTGTTTGGGACAATGTGTCTGTAGAGTTTGAATAAATCCTTAGATCGTTGTAAGCTCAGGTTGTTTAGACCTTATCTAGGATAATGATAACAATGAACATAAAGTCAAAATGTCTTATTAAAATATAATTTATTATTAAAAAGCTAGGAGTGAGTTTTTTTAAAGTTTTTTCTACTAGGTTTTCAAAACGTGTGTTATCAAAGTAATTTTTCATATAACTCATTATGATTAAGCTGTCAAACCTTTTTGAATGTTTTGTGTCGATTTGTTTTAGTATTGCAATGTCATGTAGAGTAGTATAAGTGGTTTAAGTCTGCAATTGTTGATTGATGTCTTTGTGCAAAAATCTCTGTCATAGAAATTGCCTAAGAGATTGAAGTGTCAAAGTTACAACAAGCTTTTGATTGGCTTATTGTGGGCTTAATTTCTGTTCTTTCAAAATGGTTTTGATATTACTACTTGTTCAGTTTAGGACCCAGATCTTCATCTGTTTTTTAGCTTAAAAAGTTCATTAGGATTCTTGAGTTACTATACTTGCTTTATTATTAAGCTCAAAAAGTAGGGAATTTTGTAAAAATTTCCAAAATAGTTTTCTAAGTGTTGAGAATGAAACAATGGCTTTGTTACAGTTAAAGCTTTATAATTGGCTTATTTTTTTTTCAGAAATGGTTATTCTATTTGCTGATTATTAAAAGCTTGATGATCAGCTTTTTCAGCCCATATAGCCCTTATTCCCATAAATTCCATCGTTGTGTCTTATTTTTAAGCCAAAGTTCCTTTGGGCTGTTTGACGTGCAGTTTTTTGGCTTAAGTGCTATTTGGCTTATTTGTACTTATCTGCTTAATTTCCTAACTTATTTAGGTTTAATATTGCTTATTAGTTTAGTGTAAGCCCATTTTAGCTTATTCCTCTTAGGTTAGAGCTTATTATAGCTTATTTGCAATCTAGAGTAAAAGTGATTTTAAGTTTTATAGCTTTTAATAATCTATCTGTTTTTAGCTTAGTTGTAGCTTAAGTTCTTTTGCTTATTGTATGTTGTTTTAGCTTATTAGGTATAGTTGAATATCTGTGATAGCTTATTTCTCTTTTAGGATTGCTTATTAGTGCTTTAAAAGACCAAACAGTTAGTGTGATTTGGAATTTAGAGTTAAGCTTATTCTGTCATCTTAAGTACTTATTTGTGGTTTATAAAAATAGTTGTTTTGCAAAAGTTGCTTATTTTTAAGTTTTTTGAAAAATTAAAAAAAAATGGCAAAGAACAAAAAACACTAGGAGGATATTGGAAGCCACGTGTGAGCAAGGTTCAAAAGTCCGTTACAATCTACCTACAGCAACCAAGCGTATTTAACCCACCACACACACCATTGTGCTCCAATAGCTATTCATCCGTTAAGAGTTTTTTCCTTTAGTTAAATACTTTAAACACATTTTGAGCTCTTTTGTATAATAAGATTTTGGCTTATTTCACATCTTATTCGATAAGCTGTTACACCAACTAATTTTTAGATTCTTCATTGTTCAAGCAAATTTTCTATTTTTGTTACCAGTTTTTTTAAATAGTTTAGTATTTTTAAACTTTAATTTTGTTAAAAAATCATTTTTTAATTCTGATATAAAAAATATAAAAAAAGTTAAGAAAAAATAAAGTCTTTTTTAGAAATTTTCCTTTATAGCATTTTAGAACCTAGGAAAAATAGATTTGCTTATTTTGTAGGTTAATAATTGCAAAAATTTGTTTTTTAAAAAACGGGATTGAATCACCGTTCAAAATTTAGCTTAAAACTTGTTCTTATTTTCCGTTTTTGGTCTAGATTTTATTGTCCTAGCATTTTTAGTCAATTAAATCTATAAAAACCCACAAGATCAATTTAAACTTAATTTTGTTAATTTTAGGTTTTTTAGATCCCGTTTAGGATCATCGAACTGCATTGTTTAGTTACAATTTAATTTCCCGTTTTGTAGTTAAGGTTTAATAGTCCCTTTATTTGTTCACTATTAGGAATTTTAGAAAACAAATCTTCTCTAACCAGTTCAATATTGTCCAAATAACAAACGAGGTCTCAATTTCATAAGTCTTTGGGAAAACGACCCGGTAATCACTTACCGTTAACGTGTAAGTATTTTTTGTTAAAGATTCTTCCCTACAAATTCCCTTTTTCCTCAAGGAAGTTTTGTAAATTTTCTATACTCGGAAAATTATCACTATATATATTACTATTGTCTAGATCAATTTTTGGCGCCGTTGCCGGGGATTTGTGATTAAGATTCCTTTGTTTGCAGTTTGTCGATCGTGATTTAGAGAACCTTTCGTCTTTGAAAGTTACGCTTTTAAGAAAATCAAAAATACAAAAAAATTAAAAATATAAAAAGTAAAAAATATTTTTCTTTTCTTTTTAATATAAGTAGAAGATTAATAAATAAGAAAAATACAAAAATATTTGCTCTTCCGGATTTTTTGATTTTTCTTGTGAATTCATTAATATAATTTTTTTTAACCAAGTTGGTAAAAGAACACCAACAAATAATACTTTCAATTGAAGTATTATCCATCAATAAGTTCCCGAACCAAAGATTAAATTTTTTTTTACCGTTTGTGTCACTTACGAAAAAGGCGCACCTCTTTTGTAAAATTTATTTTACTTAAGAGAGTTACCCTAAGTTTGTTGATTATTCGGTAAACACAAATATTTACTTTTCTCATTTCTTTTCTCATTTCATTTGTTTATTTAGTGCATGCGCACTAGAAATTCCAATTTTCCAAATAATTCAAACGTAACCATTCTGAGACGTCGAAATAAAGGACGTGCTCCAAACATAGTCGAACCCGAGCTTCGTACTATCGTTTCACCAATGGCGGAAGGTACAATGGAAGAGCTACTCCGTGCACCCACGGAAGGGTACGGAGAAGCTATTGTGTTACCGGAAATTAATGGGGATCATTTTGAGATTAAAACAAATTTGTTACAATTGGTTCAAGCGAACCCGTTTCACGGTTTAGAGAACGAAAATCCTCATGCTCATATTAATATTTCAGAGGAATACCTCGTCTCACGATTTATAATGTGCCAAACGATGTGATTTAAGCTAATGATTTTCCATTTTCACTCATGGAGCTCTAAACTTGGTGACAGAAATAAAAACCCCCTAATTACAATCTTGACTTGGGAGATCTTGTACCTAATTCGTAAATCAAATGTTTTCCCTCCTAAAAAATGACTCACTTAAAGAATAAAAATCTCTCGTATTACCCAAACTTCGATAAGTCATTAGTGAATCGTAGGAACGATTTAAGAAATGCTTAGAGCTGTCCCCCACCATGGATTTATGTAGTTAAACCCAAGTTAATACCTTTTATAACGTTTAAACGACAGACGATCAAGACACCCTTAAATGCAACGGCGGGTGAGGAAAATCTTTTGATAAGACGACTAGAAGCTTTGAATATAATTGGAAAATAAATCAAAAGTGCGGATTACTCGAAACAAACCCAAATGCTTCTAGGATGAATGACTTCTAGGAAAGTTTAGAAGACGGAATAAAATTGATAAGCTTGCGGATTTTAACTTTCGGACCTTTATCGAGATTGTTTCCTACGAAAGTTGTCACTAAATATAAGCCGTCCCTGCTCGAAAAGCGTTTGAGGAAACTTGCGTGTCCATGTTTTGTTGTGGTGCCCCATATCTTGGTATAATTGTCCGACTACCATAACAATCAAGCTAGTTTGTGCGACTACTGGTACGTACAATCAGTTAACCCCTCTAAAAAAACCGTGTTAGTAACCAAAAGGCACCACGCCGGTTTTTTGCTCCGGTGCAAAACAATGGTCAAAATAGGTTTAATCAAAATCAAGTTCAAGGGAATAATTTTAATCGGGGAAATAATTTTCATGGTAATCAAGGTTTTCAAGCTCAAAATAATCATGCTCTGAATTTTCAAAATCAAGGATTTCAAAACCAACATTTTCAAGTGCCTAATAATCAAGTTCAACAAGAGTTTTCAAATGATTTTTCGAGTTACAAGAGAAATAACGATCAAATGATGAGAAACATGCAAAATCAAATCAACTCGTTGAAAGGAGACCTTAAGAATGAAATTCAAAACATGATAAAATCTCAACAAGCCGTCATGATGAATCAACAAACTACTTTTCAAAGTAATTTGCAAAACATAATAGGTGGATTGTTTCAAAACCATGCCTCAACTTCAAGTACTCTTCCTAGTAATACCATTCTAAACCCGAAGGGTGAGATGAAAGCAATCACTACTCGAAGTGGTGTTGCTTACGAGGGACCCTCGATTCCTACTAATCTTTCTCCTAAAAAGGTAGTAGAACGAGAAACCGAGGAGACAACGAGAAGTGAGCAAACATAATTTTCCAAGAAGTACCACGCACAAATCCCACCTCTGGTTACCCCATTCCAACCACCGGGAACCGATGTTTCCGAAGAAATTACCTAAGCTAAAATAATTCCATATCCTTCACTACGTAATGGATCAAAATCCCGTAACAAAATAAAAAGCTCGAATCAAATGAGAAGATTTCCAAATCATTCAAGATTTGCGCTTTCGACAGAGGTTCGTGGATACGCATTACTTTTGATGCCAAGATTTTCTCCTACGATTAAGAGTTTGCTCATGAATAAGGAAAAGTTGCTTGAGTTAGCTAAGATACCGTTGAACGAGAATTGCTCGGCGATGCTCCTCAAAAAGCTTCCCGAAAAGCTTGGAGATCCCGGCAAGTTTCTTATTCCATGTGAATTTCCCAGGAAGTATTTATGTCACGCCTTGACCGCCTGGGGCCGCGAGCATAAATACTTAGCCCTTATATTTGGAAAAAGCATTCTTTATTCTTTACACCCGACACTAGTAGCACCAACCTCCGATGACTTTAGAGCTAGCAGATCGATCCATTACTGCATAGCCCCTAAAGAGTCCCTGAAGTGTATTTGTCAAAGTTGGGAGTTTTCACTTTCCTACCGATTTTGTTGTTGTTGATTTTGAAGCCGATCCTCGAGTACCTCTCATTTTAGGAAGATCCTTTTTGAGGACCCGTGAATCCGTGCTTTTAATTGATATGTATTATGGAAGCTTATTTTAAAGGGACGGAAATGAACAATAATTTAATCTATGTCAATGGATAACACAATAACATCCACAAAAGCATGAAACAGTTCAATTAAAATGTTAAATGACACATTGCAAGGAAAGTTTATAATGAAGTTCATCGATGAACCCGCTCTAGTTTGCTTGCCTCCATCGAAAGATGACAACGATGAAAAGGAAAAGCAGGAAGTGAAGAATCTCGCAGAGTCGACAGCTAAATGCCAAACTCGTATCACACCTTGTTTGAAGAGTTTTAAAGTTATTTGCAAGGTAGATGACATTTTTTCATTCCAAAACAAAACACCCATCAATTTTCTTTTCTTCGGATTTTTGCAAACACAGTCCGACCTAACCGTCTATTAAGCCCAAGGATTCACTCATAATAGTGGACGAGCACCTCAGTACTTTTGAGTGCGAGGAAATTGGTCCCCAATCCTAAAGAATATGAGGATACATACCAGGAGTGATAAGTAAGAACGTTCTACATTCGTAGTGATGAATTCTCTTCCAACAACTTACCACACATGATTGATTCCGTGACTTTCCGTCTAACCTCCTTTTTCTGAAATTTATGTCAATTTCAACTCTAGTGACATAAACCATCTTTTTGATGAAGAGTTAGAGGACATCGAGTGCAAGGATTCTTATGATTCCAACCTGATAAGTCTGACTTTCTAATACAACCTCTTTCTAATTCTAAAAGGACGAGTGTCTCGCTCTAGGAGACGACATTGAGATTCTACTTCATCTCACCAGATTCCGTCTACTCTATACAAGCGTTGCTTCCATTCTCGAGGGATTCATTGATGATCCACCTTTTAAAGAGAATGATGATTTATTTGATTTGGAATGTAAAACAAATGATTGGAAAATAATTTTGTACGATGCTCCGATTGATAAATCTATGTGTTTTAACCCAGGAGGCGACAATGATGAGATCAATGCTTTTCTAGCTCTCGAAGTTCCTACATATATTGAGGAAGGTTATTATGACTCAGAGGGAGACGTATTATATCTTGAGAGTTTGCTTAGTGATGAAAACACCCATAATCTCTCTTCTGATGTATTTTTCGATCATGAACCACAACACATTAAGAATGAATCAGACCATGATACTTCGATAACTTTTTCTCCTAAGAGTGATCCTCTTCACCATGAGTTCGCTGGTGGAGTCATCACGATTCCTCCAAGAATTGTTAGAAAGCACAAGGATTATATCAGTCGAATGTTGTTACTATGCGGAAATTCATCTTCCCGGTCGTCGGAAAATTTTCATACAATCATCGAGTCTCTTCCCACATCTACTACCCTCTTCGAGGATAGTAACTCTAATAGGGAAGAGATCGATATATTTTCCGGACCAGATGATTTGATACCACCGGGTATTGAAAGTGATTTTGACTCGGAAGAGGATATTATTGACAACTTGCTTAACGATGATCCCATTCCCAAATATAAGCGTTTAACCTTTGACCTGGAACCCGATGTACCCGTGATAAACAATGTATATGAGCTTAATAAAGATGAATGTTTTGACCCAGGGGGAGGTGAGATTAATGTTGAAGTTGACAATTCCTTCACATTTGTCACTCAGACTTTTCTCCCGTATCTCACTTACCCTAAGGTTTCTCCTTTACTTTCGTCCACCAAGAATGAGGACACCATTTTTGACCCCGGCATCGTCCCTTTTCAATTTTCTTTTCAAGAGCCGGTGGTAGTTAAATGTTTCATGGAATTTTGTTCTTCCACTTGTTTCATCCCCAAGGACGAATGAATTCGGGGATCGAGTCAAGCTATGTGACTTGGTTACCAAAAACAAAGTACTTCGTGGGAGGCACCCCATGCTTATCATTCTATCTTCTTTCTTATTTCTATTGTGATGTGAGGAGGCTTGTACTCTTCCGATTCTTGTTGTTTGTGCTTATGATTGATTGCAGGATTGACCCAAAAATTTTTAAAGACTCTCGTGTTTGGTGTTTTGTCCCGGTCCACTCAAGCTTCCTAGATTTTGCTTGCCATTAGTTTAGGGAAATCCGATATCTTAAGATTATTATCGTCTAACATTTATCTTGTAGCATACTTGATAAACGGCTTGAGATTTTTGTGATACTTTCTCCATGCTTGGATTATGCATTCGACTTTTTGAGTTCTAGTATGGGATTTTTTAAGTCTTAGGCTAGGAAACATTGAGGACAATGTTTAGTTTTAGTATGGGGTAGTATATCTTCGATATGATCTTACCTACTTTTGCCCGTTGTTCTCACATACCCTGTTTTCCCGCCAAAATTTTAAAAATATGAAAAAATTTAAAAATTTTCAAAAATAAAATAAGTGTTTTGTCACAATTTTGACTTTCCTGCTGGGTAGAATAAGAATAAATGTTGACTCGATCGAGCGTGTTGAGCTCTAGCTTGTTCCTTAACTTTTAGGCTAAGTGTTCGTGGAAATTCGTGAAGAACGAAAAATGATAGAGTTAAGTATGAGTGGGATGTTAAACAAGGATTATTTGGAAATCTTAAGAGCTCATGTATGTAATTTGTGGCTTTTTCTCCCATAAGCTCTTAACCGGATTAATAATACGTGCTGTTTTTGGAGATTAAACTTAAATCAACAATTTTATGTAGTGTATAGCAAAAATTTTAGTCTTAGTTTAAATTTATACTTGAATTTTTCAAAAAGAAGTCTTCTTTATAAAAAAATGATGAAAAAATAAAAAATATAATAATAATAAAAACTGTGGGCTGATAAAAGTTTACTACCTCTTGCCGGCTCACAACCGATGTGGTAGTCTTCTAAAGAAAGCACATAGTAAGAATAAAAATCCGAGACTGATAAAAGTTTGTTGCATCTTGCCGGCTCACAACCGATGTTACAGCCTTCTAAAAGGTCGAGGGTTACAATTGCATAAATGTTATGTTTAAGTTTAAATTAATAAATAGATTTCTTTTTGTTAAATTCAAATATGCTTTTGAACTTTGACTATTCTATTTTAAGTCTTTAAGCTATGTATATACGGGAAACCTGAGAGTTTTTGAAACCTAAGGTCCGTGAGTCCCGATACTAGTCTCTGTGGGGTGTCAAAAGCCTGGTCACTTAGCTGCAAGGTTGGGATGTGCCAAGAAGAAAGTCGCTACATGGGATGATCTCGCCTTTAAACTCATTATTCTCGGGTGAAACGTGAAAACATAGAATTTTGCAAAACGTTGATCCATGGTTGAAATTCAAAATAGCACATTCACCTAAGATATAATAATTATCGGGAGTGAAAAGTTCACAAATTACAAATATGAGTAGTGTTAGCATCTTAACTGATATTTAGCGGTGATTTCGTTTTAAGCTTGGTTTGGAGCAAATGAAAAGTCAGAGACGATAAATTTATCCTTTTTAGGGCATTCTCGGATCGAAATGCATCTTGTTCTATGATCCCTAACAGTTATGGAAATAACGAAAGTCAGAATATTCTAGGTAGTTGTTAAAAAAAATCATATAAATGGAAAAAAGTTTTTAAAAATAGGAAAATATGGTGTTTTATAACTTGTGACTTCTTAACTCTGCGCCAAAAAGACTTTTACCTTAATTTCTTTAAAAGATAGTTTGGGGAGGTTTTGAGGTATTTAGTTTTAGAGCATATAATATTGCGTGAGAACACGGCAATCACTTAGTTTGGGGAATTTTGATATGTGAGAAATCACATATCTTTTGTATACCAAAAATGACCTTTAAATGATCAAAAATGTGCAAAAATATGCTTGTATTTGTGTATTTTGTTGTTTGTGAATGTGTAGTAGTGGCGAATTAAATGCAAAAATCATCAGAAAAAACGGTCACACCTGACAAACAAGACGGACACAAGAACGGATAGAGTGCACAAGAGCCGGAAGTTTCTAGCAAAAGGTCATCAAAAGTCAACCCTTGGTCAACAATGGTCAACCCACAAAATACCAAAACTTTCAAAATTCCCAAAAGAACCCTATTGTTAAATTAAATTCACAAATAGTCCCTAAACCCTAACACCGTTATCTCTTTTTTTATTAAAGAGATAACGGTCGTTATCCCTTTATAATAATACCCTTTTATCCCAAACCCGAATCCATAAACCTGTGGCCCAATTCCTTTATACCCGAGCCCAAGTCAACAACCATACCCCTGGGTCAAACAATCTTATAAAAAGAAAAGAAAAGAAGGCAGAAAAGTTTGTTTTTACTATTCGTCTACCGTCTTCATTAATACCTGCATCAAAAACAAAGGGTAAATCCCAATTGACGTAGGCAAAAGAAGATTCCAAGTACTAAGCATCATGTCAACAAAAGGAAACGTCACCAAAGCCTCTGATTGGTCAAGCTTACAAGGGAATGACACGCGGGATCTTAAAGAAACACACAAGGAATGAAAAATTACACTAAATACTTTGTTAATGAAGTACAAAGCCGCTAACACACGGATTGCCACGCTGGCAATCCGTGTGCACACTTATTGATCAAACGACCTAGAATGAGGATCCAATGATTGCAAGAAATGGACGCATGAGATAAAAAAAAAAAGAGTCAAGAGGACGTATTGAGACCTGGAAGCTTCTTCTCAAGCCTATAAATAAAAGGGCACCCTCACTCACAAGGGCATCTAGGAGTAGTTAGTTTTTAGCAGCTTAGTGTAGCTTTTAAATTTAGCAAATGTAATTTTCAATTTAATGTTTTCAGTCATTGTAATCTCATTTTCAAGTTGTAATCAGTTTTTCTATTAATAAAAGTTAAGTTTACTCATAATTCAATTGTCTTTTATTTACTTTTATGCAAAATGTTTAAATAAGCTCTCTTTTGTTCACTTAAGCTCAATAAGCTCTTAAATCTACTCATAAGCTAGCTGTTTACTCAGTAAAGCCATCAAAGCTTTACTGAGCTTATCATACTCAATCCACCCCTAAAAATTACCTCAGCTTAACATGGAAGGGAAGTCAATCATGGAAGGACTTCCAGGACCCCACCAGCTTATCTTAGGATAAGCTGGAGCTTGTTGATAGCTCAAAAGAGCTTTTATAGCCTTGTTTAGTGCAGAGGCTTATGTAAGTCTTCTTTTACCTTTTCTAGCTTTAAATCTGCTTAGTAGCTTAATTTTGCTTAATTTCTGCTTATTGTTGTTTAGGTAGCTTATTTGTGCTTATTATAGTTGATTTATGCTTATTATGTTTAATTTGTAGTTTAAAATCTTTAGTTTTCATAATTTGTCTTAAAACTGTGAGAAAAACCAAAAATAAGTAGCATAATTAGTTAGCTTATTGATTCTGCTTATTTTGTTGTTGATATCTGCTTATTAAGTCTGCTAATAGCTTATCACTATTTGGTATTAAGGAATTGTTCTTAAAATTTCAAAAATATAAGCTGAAAATGAGTTTGAGACATTTAAAGGAGTGTTTGGGACAGTGTGTCAAACGGGTCAAAATAGGTTTAAAAACCTCTTGGGTCATTTGGTGGATTTTGACAAGCTCTTGTTAGTTGATTCAAGCTGTTTTCAAAAGGTCTTAAAAGCTAGGAGTGAGTTTTTAAGTTTTTCTACTAGGTTTTCAAAACTGTGTTTCAAAAGAATTTTTCATATAGCTCATTTGATTAAGCTGTCAAAACCTGTTTTGAAGTGTTGTGTTAGATTTGTTTTTAGTATTGCAATGCAGTAGAGTAGTAGGGTTTAAGTCTGCAATTGTTGTTTGAGTTTGTGCAAAAATCTGTCATAGAAATTGCTAAGAGTTGAAGTCTAAGCTAAAAACAGCTTTTTGATTGGCTTATTGTGGCTTATTCTTTCTTTCAAAATGGATTTTGATTATTGCTACTTGCTCATTTAGGTCCAATCTTCATCTGTTTTTAACTTAAAAGTTCATAAGGATCTTGTTACTTGCTTAATTTTAAGCTCAAAAAGTAGGATTTGTAAAAATTTCAAAATAATTTTCTAAGTGTTGTGAATGAACAAATGGCTTTTTCATTAAGCTTTTTAATGGCTTATCTGTGTTTCAAAATGTTTTTTATTTGCTGATTATTAAAGCTTATTGTTCAAGCTTTCAGTCCATATAGTCCTTATTCCCATAAGGATCCATCTTGGTGCTTATTTTTAAGCCCAAAAGTGGTCCTTTGGGCTGTTTGACTGCCAGTTTTTGGCTTAAGTTCTATTTGGCTTATTTGTGCTTATCCGATTAATTTCCTAGCTTATTTAGGTTTAATACTGCTTATTAATTTAGTTTAAACCCATTTTAGCTTATTCCTCTTAGGTTAGAGCTTATTGTAGCTTATTTGCATCTTAGAGTAAAATTTTTAAGTTTTATAACTTTTAAGTAATCTGTCTGTTTCACCTTATTGTAGCTTAAGTTCTTTGCTTATTTTTGCTTGTTTATGCTTATTAGGTATAGTTGAATATCTGTGATAGCTTATTTCTCTTTTAGGATTGCTTATTAGTGCTTTAAAAGACCAAACAGTTATTGTGATTTGGAATTAAGAGTTAAGCATATTCTGTCATCTTAAGTGCTTATTCTAGTGCTTATTTGTAGTTTATAAAAAGGTATTTTTGTAAAAAGTTGCTTAGTTTTAAGTGTTCTAAAAAGTTATAAAAAATGGCAAAAACAAAAACACTTGGGATAGTGGGAAGCCCCGGGTGAGCAAGGCTTGAACCCGGGACCTCTACCACCACCAACCAAGCGTTTTAACCCAACACACACAACCATTGTGCTACAATAG
Organism: Tanacetum coccineum; assembly: GCA_026074375.1. Classification (NCBI taxonomy): domain Eukaryota; kingdom Viridiplantae; phylum Streptophyta; class Magnoliopsida; order Asterales; family Asteraceae; genus Tanacetum; species Tanacetum coccineum. Next base: position 12,311 of record BQNB010127581.1, read on the forward strand.
CTCATCTGTCATTCTTTGCACTTGTTATTGTTTTATTACCTTTTTAGCCCATTAAGCTTATAAGCACGTTTTGATTTTTTAACAGCTTATTTTGATAAGCTGTTTTGCCTAGCTTCTTTTTCTTAGGATTGTCATAGTTTAAGCAATTTTTCAGAATTTTTTTAGATTTTTTATAAAACGTCTAGTATTTTTTATATTTAATTTTCCTTTAAATCGTTTTTAATTCATAAAAAATTATAAAAAAGTCAAAAAAAAATATAATTCTTTTTTGGAAAATTTTCTTAAACATTAGAACCTAAGAAAATTAGATTTGCATCGTAGGGTAAAATTACAAATAATTTCATTTTTTAAAGAACGAGATTGAATCCCGTTCACATTTTTAGTGTTTTCAAGCCCTAATCACCTTCGTTTTTGGTATACTTTTCTTTGTCCTAGCTTTTTAGTTAATTTAGACTTATAAAAACCAAAAATATCATTTTAGGACTTAATTTTGTTAATTTAGAGTTTTTAGGTCCCATTTTGGATTCCCGATTTGCGTTTTTACTTTCCCTATTGGATTTCTCGTATTTTAGGGTTTTAATTGTATCCTTTATTAGATTTGCACACAATTTGGATTTTTAGAAAACAAATCATCTTCGAACCAATTCAAGTCATTGTCCCTATTGGGATGATCATCAAGAGAGTTTAGTGACCATTCGCTTGTGTAAAAAGTTTCTAGAGCGTGAGGAGTTTTGAGGATTTGAGAGAGTCGATATGGGGTCAGCTTAAAGGTGAATTGGCCAAGCATGAACTCAATGTAAGGACGTAGCTCCTCATCTCTTTTGACTTCAAAACTATGATAGAATTCAACTACAAATCTAGGACATATGGGTTCATTAAGAGTGAGAAAGGGCTCAAGCCCTACAGCTTGAAAGAATGGAAGCATATTGTTTTCAGAAATGAAAGATGAAGTAACTGTTCTTCCTTCATGCAAGAGATGCTTCTCAAAGGTGTGGTAAGACTCCCTAAGTTCTTCATCCATTTGTCAAGTACGATAGACTCTAAGTAGATACTCTTTAGTTCGTTTGTAGTCTATTTGATTTCTTTATGTCGTGATTTCACCTATAGGTAAATAATAATGACTCAATAAATGAAAGGTAGGGATACAATGCAAACTTTAAGTGTGTCTATATGGACTTGATGTGGGTGTGCGGTTTGCTAGACTCAAATATAAGCAAACCTTGATGCACAACCTATGTTTGATATTTCTCAAGTTGAATGGAATGAAAAATGCTTATGAATTAAGCCTCTCGTAAATACATTCATAAGATCTAATAAAAAATGTTTTTGCGTTGTATTAACAATGTAGTTAAACAACCTTTGTTTTGAAAAGTTCCTAGAAGTGAAAATCATAGCTTGGGTTTTTGTCAAAAATTGATAGTTGGCGAATCACTTCAATTATGCTTTTTGAGTATTATAGTAGTTATACATTGTTATATCATAGTTCTAGTTGCATGAAAATAACAAGAAAAATTGAAAGCCCCAAATTATGTGATTTGATCAAAATCAAAACCCTAGATATGTAGAAAATAAGATGAAATCACTTACAATAGTTGTTATAGATTGATGATTTGTTAATGATCTTGCATATTAGTTGCTTCAATTGCCGATTAGAGTTATGTTTGTTTGAGGGTTTTCGTATTTGAGTTCGTGAGTGTTTTCTTGTGGTCCTATTTTGTTTAAAATCAGTTATTTACCTGCGATCTGTGATACACAGATCCACCTCAATAACGTAAGGATTTCCTTATGGTGGATCCGTGGTCAGCAAGTCTCCAAAAAGACGAACAAAGTTGATTTTTGAGCAAATTGAGATACGGTGTTGTGTTTTTGGCAATTGGAATGTGTTATACATACTATTAGGGGTATGTGATATAATTTTCAAAGTCGACGTCCAAGTTTTGAGTTAACCGTGCAACTTGTCGAGAATTTCCAGATGGAATTCCAACACAGTCGATCCTACTAGGAGTGTGTTATCTTTTAGCATAAGTTTGACCATTACTAATAACACAATCATTTATGAACATTTAGACTCAACAAAACATCGTCAACACAAGTGTGAGTTGCAATTCGATGATTGTTCTTTTTGCCTTTTTCAATCGATTTTGTAATTTCATGTATTGACCATACATGTAGATTTTGAAGATATCTATGGTCATTTTATTGATATTTTCTTAATCTAATAAAATTCTAATCTCGATTATGTTCATGATCAGAAGTTTTGTAATTGGAATTGTAATGCGAATTAACATCTTTTGAATAATGATTAATTACTACATCAAATTTCCGCTTACAATTATTTTTGAGATGATGGAGAATCACTATCCATGATTAGTTCCATCATTCATAATCCTAATCTTAAATAATTAAATACTTCACGTTTTAAAGGCTTAGTAAATATATCAGCTATATTATCTTCGGATGCAACTTTCTCGATAGAGATATTGCCCTTTTGGACGTTATCGCGTAAAAAGTGGTGACATATTTCTATATGTTTAGTTCTAGAGTGTTGTACGGGGTTTTTACTTAAATCGATATCGCCTATATTGTCGCACATAATCAGAACGTCGTCAAGGCGTACTTCGTAGTCGATGAGAGCTTGTTTCATCCATAGTGCTTGTTGACATGCCTTTCCGGCGGAGACGTATTCGGCTTCGGTCGTGGAAATAGCAAGGGATGTTTGTTTCTTACCAAACCAAGAAGTTAAACAACATCCTATGAACGTACAAACGTCACTAGTGCTTTTGCGATCAACGTAATCGCCTGCGTGGTCGGAGTTGGCATAAACTACAATTTCTATTCCTGTTCCTTTCGGATACCATAATCCTAAATGACAAGTTCCTCTAATATACCTAAATATATGCTTAACGGCATCGTGTTTGAACTTGGATGAATAGTAACTGGAGAACTGATGAGGCTTCGTCATAACCTTCTCGCGATTTTATTTCACAAGTGTCTAGATCATTAGGAACACATAGCCTATCTTCAAACCACACAACACCGTCATCATCAACACTGAACTCAGTATGTTTACCGTCTTCAACATTCTGCACAATAGCCCACAACTCACCGTCGTCCCTTTGAGCTTCTTTGATCTGTAGCATGAGGTTAGACTCTATCCTCATACTCGCCCAATAGCCACAAGAACTCGTACAATAGCTCAATAACATCCAAACGCTATTAAATCTGAAGGGATCATGGAATCAAAACAAGCTATCATCCCAGATTTTCGACTAAGTGCGTCGGCAACCACATTAGCCTTGCCCGGATGGTACTGGATGTTAGTGTCATAATCTTTCAGAAGTTCCAACCATCTTCTCTGTCTCATGTTAAGTTCTCGCTGAGTAAAAATATATTTGAGACTCTTATGATCTGTAAATATATCACAAGCTTCACCATACAGATAGTGTCTCCAGATCTTCAATGCAAAAACCACGTCAGCTAACTCAAGATCATGGGTTGGATAATTTACTTCATAAGGCTTCAGTTGTCTTGAAGCGTATTCTATCTTGATGCAGTAATTGTTTTGTTGTCTCGTGTCTATCATATAAAGTACCAAAGCTATAAGGTGTTTGATATCTCAATGGATTATCCAAATGTGGAATTCATTAAAGCAACCTCTGCAAGTGCCGGCACGCTTGATTGCTCTATAATATGAATTTTGTTATACTAATCGAATCTAATCAAATGGTTTAGAATAAAACTCGTTTTGTCAAATTGCTGTTCAACACATTCTTCTCTTGGATTAGTAATTATGTTATTTTGACTATAACTGAATGAAATAACAAATGTAACGAAGGCGACTAGTAATTATATATAGAGTGGTGAGAATTAAAAGTATAATGAGAAGAATAAGAAGGATTTCTAGCCATACATTTTAAATAGGAGAAAGAATTTTAAGCGGAGATGCATCATTTTTGTAGGTGCATCTAAAATGTGTAATTGTGGTTTCTTCTTATCATTCTCATTTTAAGTTTTCTTCTTATTTGATCCTAACTCTATATATATATATATATATATAGAGAGAATCCGGATCGATTGAGAATATTTTTATTTTGAGAAGATTGAGAAGGTTTTCAAAAATGATAGATTTTTAACTTTGATTCAAGTTTTTCAAGCTCAAACACTTAAAATTTCTGCTAACCTTGTAGCATCCTCTTCATTAGGAACAAGAATGTATTTGAACGTGATATTTAACTTCTTTCCAACACACTTTTTCTTAGCACTTCATGGATTAACAACCAGATTTCCTTTCTTCATGAACCTTTACCACGTCCTCTTCCTACTTGGGCGTTAATTTCCCTATTTGTTCCTTGAGTAGGATCAAGCGGATGTAGTTGAACTATTGGAACATCTATTTGATCACACTTAGTCAAATATACTATGTATACCGTCGAGTTCTTTATCTTATCATTCAGAATCTCATCGGGTATCTTCTTTCCAAACTTGGTTTCTCCTTCCTTTCTAATTTTTAACTTGTGCATCAAGTTATCCATTGCTTCAGTATGCATATCTGCATCTGATATTTTGGCAATTACATTGTTTGTGGATAGATAATGATCAGCTATCACCTTTGTGTACCTTAGGCAAGGAATGGTTTTATTCTGCTGATGATTTGATATTCAAATTCATCCCAAAGCAGCGATGCATAGTCAACATTGGCATTGTTAACTAGCCCCCAGAATATCTGCAGCAGAGGTAGCCTTTCCTTGTCCAAACCTGTTGCTTTTCCTGTTACGCATATGTTGATGGCATTGAAGATGGTTCTCTATGGCTGTGAGAGTTTGTTTAACAAGAACAGGGTTATTTTAGTAAGTGTTTCATTATACCTAAGTGATTGGATGAAATCAATAATAATTTCAGGTTGTGGAGGTTCTATGAAAGGTTGATCATGTTGTCTTGGAGGGATTTGCAGCACGGTGCAAAAAATCTCTAGATCGAGCTCAAGTTGTTGGTTATCCAGTTGAAAGTTCCATTTCTGTTAGGAATCCAAAAAAGGATCGGTCACTCCACGTATTTTACGTTTCTAGCTCATAGTCCACAAACTATTATTTAGTAAGCTAATCGGGCCAAAACATAGAAAGCCCATGGCAAGCCTATAGAAAGCCCGATTATCTTTTATATAAAAGCCCTCTCCACACATGGAGAGGGTGTTGGTTCTCTTTGTAATTTACACATAGTTCAATTGATACAATATTTTATACGTAATAATATAAAAGTAATTAAAAATTCCCAAGTTACCCTTAAGGAAAATTCATACAAATATATCCGTACGTTTAACCAGTAAGTATTTACCGGGTCGTTTTTCCCCAAGAATTGTGAAATTGAGATTCCGTTTTTATTTGGACTATGATTTGAATTGGTTTCAGATTTTTTTTGGATTGATTATCTAATTCTACAATTAAAAACAACTAAAACATTCAATTAAAAACAATTAAGCAACTAAACAATTAGACATTAACGGGAATTAAAGAAACACAACTATTAAAACCCTAAATTATAAAAAATAAAACCTAAAATGATTTACTAAACTTTTTCTAATCCTAATTTATTAACTAATAATAAAAAGCTAAGAAAATTCTAAAACGAGAGTGATTTCAACTAAAAACGAAGAAAACGAGAACGGGAACGAAATCCCGTTCTTTAAAAAGTGAATTTTCAAAATATTAACCCTACGAAAGCAAATTTAAATTCTAAGCCTTCTAAATATTAAAAGAAAATTTTAGAAAAAAGAATTTTATTTTTTTGATTATTTTTCTATTTTTTATGATTTTTTAAAGTTTTTAATAAAGAAAAATGATTAAAAGTATAAAACTAATCCTAAAATTCCTAAGAAAATTACTAAAAGTAGCTAATGATACAAGGAATACAGGAAAAATGAAAGCTTAAAAATAAGCTCAACAAATAAGCCTAGAAAAAGCTAAACAGCACACGAAGTGCTTATAAGAAAAAGAGTTCAAAAAGGTGTTAAAAGGATTAAAGATGCACCCTTGGACATAAAAATCCCAAAGGCGCAGTGGTGAGTGTGTGTGGTGTTGTGGTTTATAAAGGGTTGAGGAAGGTTGAGGTCAGGGGTTCGAGCTTGCTCACCCCTGATTTCCCTACTTCCCCTTTTTTTATTTTTGAAAAAACTTTAAAAAGCAAACTTTTAAAACAGCTTATAAGGAAAAAAAATTGTGAAAACAACTTTTTAAAAAATCTAAAATAAGCTAGAAAAATGCTTAAACAAACTAACAGATAAGATTTAACTAATTTTACTTTTTAACAAAAACTTTGATTATCTAAAAACTGAATTAAGCTAAAGCTAAGACTGAATAAGCTATTACTATCCTAGAACTAACCTAATAAGATAAACTGAACTAGAAATAAGCAAAATGGATAAGCCATAAGCTGAAAATCCTAAAAAGCACTTACTAAAACTGCATACCAAACAACCTAAATGTTAACTTTGAGCTTAATTTTAAGCACACAAATGGATAAGCCATAAGCTAAAAATCCTAAAAAGCACTTATACTAAAATTGCATACCAAACAACCTAAATGCTAACTTTGAGCTTAATTTTAAGCACACAAACGGATCCTTATAGAAATTAGATCTATTCCTACTTAAAGCTTGGCTAAAACACTACTTATAACAGCAATCAAAAACTATTTTGAAAATCAAATAAGTAAAGAAAAAACTGAATGAAAAAGCTACTTTTAACTTTTAACTATGTTTTTTGATTTTTAAGAAAAGACAAAATAAGCTAAAAACTAACCTTATTAAGCTATGCACTACTAAAAATTAATCCTAATAAGCTAGTTTGAACAGAATTTAAACAAAAACCAAGGGCTTATAAGCTAAAAATCTCAAATAAGCAGTTTGGTGAAAAACTATTAACCCAAACAGTCCATTAAGGCAACGTTGAGCTTATTTTTCAATAAGCTAAATGATTCTTATGGACTTTTGACTTATACCACTTAAAACCTTGACCTAAAAGCTACTTAAAACAGCTTTTAAAAACTATTTTGAAAATCAAATGCTTAAGGAAAAAGCTTAATGAAAAAGCTGCTTATGCAGTTTTACCTTACTTT
>BQNB010127583.1:0-19419 GCA_026074375.1 Tanacetum coccineum
TCGTAAAATATTTCCCGAAGTTATTTAGCATTTTTATTCACTTTAAAAATGTTTTTCCAATAACTTAGAGTATTTACTTGACACATCTTCATATTAGACCTCCTAAAAACTCATTTGGACATTAACGGCCGTGTCGGGACTCGTTTTTCGGCATTTCTCAGAAATTCACGAGTCAACCACCCGAAACTCACATATCACAATAATAACCTCTAAAAAGATTAGTAAACACCATAAACCATCAAATTTCTTAATTCTCATAAAATCACCACCGTCTACACGGTACAATATTCTAAATAACTAACAAACGTCAAATAATCAAAGGACTAAATTAGAACATTTAAAATACAAAAAGGGCAGGGGTTACATTCCACCCTCCTTAAAAGAATTTCGCCCCCGAAATTCAACTACTATCAGCACTAAACAGATGCGGATACTTAAGCTTCATCTGATCTTCACGTTCCCACGTGAATTCAGGTCCACGTTTCGAATTTCACGATAGCAATTCTACTCCACTTCAACTTCTTGAAATCTCTTTCCAAAATTTCCACAGGCTCTTCTACAAAATTCAACCTAGCATCTACTTAGATCTCATCTTAAGGTTTGACACTTCTTAAGGTTTGACACATGTAACGTGTCATGACCACCATCTAACTCCTTAGGCAAATCTAACATGTGGGCTACGAGGCCTACTTTCTCAATGATCTCAAAAGGTCCAACGAACCTAGGTGCTAATTTCCCCTTCTTCCCAAAGCGTACCACACCTTTCCAAGGCGTCACTTTGAGTAAGACATAGTCACCTACACTAAACTCTAGAGGCTTCCTCCTCTTATCAGCATAACTTTTCTGACGATCACTCGCAGCCTTAAATCTATCCTTAATCTACGAGATCTTCTCAGTGGTTTCTTGCACTAACTCAGGTCCTATCAACTGACCTTCCCCAACCTCAGCCCACATAATTGGCGAACGACACTTTCTACCATACAATGCCTCAAACGGCACACATCTTACACTAGAATGATAACTATTGTTATACAAAAACTCAACTAATGGAAGATGAACATCCTAACTTCCCCTTAATTCTAGGGCGCACGCTCTAAGCATGTCTTCTAAAGTCTGAATAGTACGCTCACTCTGACCATCGGTCTGAGGGTGGTAAGCCATACTCATGTCTAAACGGGTTCCTAATGCCTCTTGCATTGACTACCAAAACCTCGACGTGAACCGACTATCACGAGTAGATATGATCGAGATCGGAACACCATGCCTAGCAACAATCTCATTCAAGTATAGCCTAGCTAACCTCTCCATCCTATAATCCTCAAACATAGGTAGAAAATGAGCAGACTTAGTCAATCGGTCCACAATGACCCAGATTGTATCATGCCCACTACTAGTCCTAGGCAACTAAGTTATGAAATCCATAGCTATTCCTTCCCATTTCCATTCGGGAATCTCAAGTTTCTGCAGCAAGCCAGATGGCCTCTGATGCACAGCCTTAACCTTCAAACAAGTCAAACACTTACTCACATACACAGCTATGTCTTTCTTCATACCTGGCCACCAATACCTATCTCTAAGGTCATAATACATCTTATCAGCTCCTGGGTGTACAGAGTACTTTGATTTATGGGCTTCGTCCATTATTATGGTTCTTACATCACCCTTAAAAGGGACCCATATTCGATCCAGATAATACAACGCTCTATCATTCCTAAGTTTAATCATCTCATCTAAACCTTTTTGCAATCTTGCAGACTCATCAGACGCCTCCTTTTGAGCCGATAGTATCCTATCCTTGATACTCGACTGAAGGGTCATATTCATAGCTCTAACTCTCTTAGGCTTTACTCTTTCCTTCCTACATAGGGCATCAGCCACTACATTCGCCTTACCAGGGTGGTAACGGATTTCACAATCATAATCACTAAACAACTCTATCCAGTGACGCTGTCGCATATTCAACTCTTTCTGACTAAAGATATGCTGGAGACTCTTATGATCCGTATATATGACACTCTTTGTCCCATATAAATAATTTCTCCAAATCTTAAGTGCAAACACAACCGCTCCTAGCTCCAAATCATAGGTAGTATAATTCTTCTCATGAATTTTCAACTGCCTAGATGCGTAAGCTATCACCTTACCTCTTTGCATCAACACACAACCTAATCCTAGGCCAGACGCATCACAATATACCACAAAATCCTCTGGTCCATCGGGGAGAGCTAGAACAGGTGCATTACATAACTTATCCTTCAAAGTTTAAAATGCATTCTTCTGCTCCTCACCCCCAATCAAAGGTTTTACTTTTTTGAGTCAAGACAGTAAGCGGCTTAGCTATCTTAGAAAAGTCCTCAATGAACCTACGGTAATATCCAGCCAATCCTAAGAGCGAACGAACCTCAGATGAAGTTCTAGGGGCTTTCTAATTCTTAACAGCTTCAATCTTACTAGGTTCTACATGAATCCCATTACCGTTTATCACATGCCTAAGAAACTGCACTTCTCTTAGCTAGAATTCACACTTGGAAACCTTAGCATACAGTTTCTCTTTCTTAAGTAATTCTAAGACTAGTCCTTCAGAAGGAGACAAATGATAAGGAGACTTTGCAACCGGCGTTGCTCCAGGAATTAACTCAATTAGAAACTCGATTTCTTGAACATGCGGCAATCCAGATAGGTCATTCGGGAATACCTCGAGAAAATCTTTCGCTACTACTATCTTTTCTTGTTTCTTCTCATTAGCCTTAGCACTCATTAACTGCCTCATCTTGTCTTCCAGTTTCTCTTCTAAAACCCTAAGCACCTTTCCATCTAGTAGTGGTATCCTCACTACTTTCTCATGACAAATTATCTCAGCCTTATGGTCAGACAACCAATCCATTCTTATTATTACATCAAAACTCCCGCTTCCAAAAGGTATCAAGTTAATGTCTAATATGTGACCTTCTATTTCTAGTTTGTACCCCCTTAATAACCTTATCAATCTCTACTAGCCGCCCGCTAGCTATCTCAATCTCATAACTGAAGCCTAAATCACTAGGCTCTATGTCTAACAGAGGTATAAAGGTAGTGGAAACTAAGCTATAGTCGGCACCAGAGTCAAATAAGGTAGTGGCATAATGATTATTCAAAGTAAACGTACCCGTCATGATGTTTGGGTCTTGGCGAGCCTCCTCTGCTCCTAACATGAATGCCCTACCTCTTGTCTGATTCCCTTGATTCCCGCGACCCTGACCCCCATTAACAATCATGACTTGGTTCTGATGGTTTCCCCTAGCCTCTAAGCCTGATTCAACCTAGGATAAGCTGACTTGATATGATCGGTACTAACAAACTCAAAACATGTTCTAGCAACTGGGTTTCTAGCATTGACAGGGTTCACATTCCTAGGCGTCACTCTACAATCCTTAGCAAAATGACCTAAGCAGTTACAGTTGAAACAAGAGCGACAAGGTGTCTCAGGCGAATGGTGATAGCTACAGGTGGTACACTTGGGAGTCGTACCCGTGTACCCTCCCCTAATAGGGTTTACGGTTGTAGCAAAAGCATTTCCAGTCCTAGTCCTTTTGTTATTGTCTCTCACATTTCTATCCTTGCTAGGTTCTCCCTCATTTCCCCTCTTCTCAGGGTTCTTTTTTATGGATCCATTCCTAAGGGCTTCATCAGTCAATGTGCCAGCTATCTGCACAGTCTTTTGGATGGTCTTTGGCTCCGTTGCTGCCACTATTCCTCGAATTTGTGAAGCAAGGCCATACACATACCTTTCAATCCTCTTACCTTCCGAGGTTACTAAGTGAGGCACTAACCTAGCCAACTCATGAAACCTATCAGTATACGCAGCATGGCCAGCCCTGACCATGGCGTGATTTCACAACTCAGTTTCTAACTTTTGCATCTCACACTAGGGCAAAATTCCTCTCTAGTCAAAATCTTAAAGTATTCCCAAGATATGCCTACAGTGGATTTTCAACCTCGTGTGTGGATTTAAGAATTCCACCACGTGAGAGCCTTACCAACAAATGAACCAGCAATGTACTTCACCTTTTGATTATCCCTACACCCACTCATATCCTGAACTGGCTCCATCTTCTTAATCCAACGGGTATACACTATAACACCTCCCTTACCATCATACTCCTTAGGGTTACAAGCTAAGAACTCCTTATAGGTACAACCCCTACTAACATCACCCCGGATGTTGTTATTCACAGCATCGCTATTCTGATTCCTACCATTTCTTAATCACCAAAACGACCTCTAGTCCTACCACCACCACTACCAGCTCGTCCACCCGTTCCCCCTCCTCGTGATGTGGCAGCAGACCGGCCAGCACTTTGGGTCGTCATTGTAGGCGACATTATCTACACGAGGGAGAACATGGGCAACGTTAGGTAGGTGGGACGGTCAACACGCATAAATTCAAGAAACTTTAAACCCACCACGAAAGAGGGATGCAATCGTACATTAAACAAAAAGGAGTAACAAGAGCGGATCGAACTCATATAAAAAAACGAATAATATTTACCCATTATTAATCCGATTAGAACGTTGGTTTGTTTATTAAGTGTAATGATTTCTTCTCTCGAGGTGGCATATAATTCTTAAGACTTAGGCGTTACCAACAACCTAAGACCTTAAACACATTAATTAGTCAAACAATTAAAAGCATCCCGCGTAAAGCATCCTTTATTTGCTTATATAACGAACTTAGGGAACAAATGCAATGTGATCTTGTTAAACCAAGCTCGATAAGAGACTTTACCCGAATAACCCGGCATAATTGCAATCTATACACTAGTAGTCTTCTCTGTCCAAATTATCCAATGGAATGCAGAATTGTTATTTGCTGAATTATCTAGGATCACCTTCTAGTCAACACGATCAATAAACCATCGTATTTAACCAATTAACAGTTAAGCCTAAAGCGTATCCTAAGCACATACTAAGAAAGTACAATATTTGTGTAACTAATAGATCTAGGTTATCAATATACTAAGGAGAGCTATCCGGACCCTAGATCCGCTGGTCCACTAGCTAGATCCAGTTGAATGATTGGACCATACAAAGCGCGTAAACAAGTATAAAAATGATAAACATAAACAAGCTAACAACGATAAATTAAGAAATCGATATAAACAAATACCAAACATTCAGATCTTCATAATAGTGGCTAATACCCGAAGGTATTAGCCTTTAAACATCATAATAAATACAGGAGTAATAATTTAGCCAATGTAAACTAACCGAGTTAATGAATGATACCAAAAACTGAACAATTACAAAAGTATATGGAATTACACCGAATCTCCAATGGAATTTTTTGAATACTTCTTGGACCTCTTTCTGCTCTTTTTTCTCTCTTCAGAAATCAACTTGTGGTTTAGGTATCGAGACTAGATTAGCACACACTAAAACTCATTTTTGAGTTTATCTAATTATAATGTCAGGAAGTCGTTCCAAACGGTCCTATCCATAATGGGGAGTATACGCTATTGGTGATTTCTTGGAGTAGGAACGCATCTGATATCTGATATAGCATATTCACATACTATAGTCTTCATAGGTGTATTGATCTCTCTGGATACAGCAAATAGAGCATTATTCCGTATTGGTCTTAGGAGCGTGCAGACAACGGGATCCCAATATCTTCTTGATGGATTACGACGTATTGGTTTCAGAATAGTAATCTTCAAAATATCTTACATTTAAGCGCCAACAGCGCACCTTTATGCTAAGTTTCACAAATTCACTTCATATGTTACTTCAGCCAATTCTCACATATAAAAACGATTCAACTGAACATTTTTGCAATAACTAACCTTCTGACTATCCTTACACCCACTCATATCCTGAACTGACTCCATCTTCTCAATCCAACAGGTATACACTATAGCACCTACCTTACCATCATACTCCTTAGGGTTACAAGCTAAGAATTCCTTATAGGTACAACCCCTAATAACATCACCCCAGATGTTGTCATTGACGGCATTGCCGTTTTGATTCCTACCATTTCCTTGACCTCTACCTTGGTCGCCTACTTGGGCTACAATAGTAGGAAGTAAATTTTGCAATTGGTGTGCAATGATGGTGGAGAATTCGAGGACTCCGTTAACACCATCATTCACCTCACTATCCTAACCACCTACTTGGCCACCTTGACCATCAATTCTACCATCACCCTGATCACCAGAACGACCTCTAGTCCTACCACTACCTCTACTAGCTCGTCCACCTTTTCCCTCTCCTCGTGATGCGACAGCAGGCCGACCAACACTTTAGGTCGTCATCGTTGGCAACATTATCTACACGAGGGAGAACACGGGTAATGTTAGGTAGGCGGGACGGTCAATACGTATAGGATAACTTAATATACTATATTACGCCTACTACGGTCCTAAGGTGTCAACGCCGATTTGTGTGGACGATAATACTAAATATGAGTGAGTCGTGATACGTTTATAATTACGTTGGCCACCGTATTTATACCCGTATCATTTCCCAGTGGTACTACATACCATATAACCACATAAGCACGTAGAAGCGGAACACCACGCACATAGATCTGATGAAGCAACTATATGCAGGTTCCTAGGTTATAGTCTAGGCCAAACCACCTAGTTCTCTATAACCTTGGCTCTGATTACCATTCTGTCACACCCCGTCATTGAGGGAGATGATGTGACGGACTGTTCAGCTCAAGTAGGAGTTAGATTATTGCTCTGCCGCAGTTTGTGTAGCGAGGATGGGTACCGAGCATGATATATTGGGGATATGAACGTACGCTGTTCTATTGTCTATATGCGACTATTTGATCGTTCTCACATGGTAGAGAACTCACTCGTGTGGGTTGGGTATCTTTCTTAGTCTATGGGTATAGGATTAAACACACATACTGTTGCACACTGTATCTACAGAGTATGGACTATTTTCTGAGTGGGTTCTGAGTGGAGATGATTGGTCTCATTGGTGGGGATGCACAAACTAGGAGCTGGGCAGAAAAATGGTCAATACTACGTGGATATAAGATAGTAAAAAGCAGCGATTACGCTTGGGGCGTGATTCATACGGTGGAGACAGTTTTGAGTCTGCGTCGTGTGCGTATTTTTAAACATAAGACAGTATCTATCTACGGGCGTAGCTCGGATGAGTTCGTCTAGTGCGTGCGTCGGCGATTCCTTCGTAGATACTTTACTGCGGTGGATGTTCTACAGACGCACTGGGGCGCGTCAAGTTAGGGACGATTAGGATCATACAGGACTCTGACACGTGTGATATTGGGGGTCAGCAAGACGGAGACAGATGACTTAAGATTGCTTATCTGCTCGGGAATCACTTGTTGTGATGAGAGATAGTGCGCGTGGACTCGGGTCTTTGGAGAGTAACGATTCTAGCTATTATCTACCATAGAGATGTCAGCTCATCCGGAAGGATTGACGGAGAGTTTGAGCACTACCTCTCTTGCTGTGTTAGAGCGTGTACGGTATAGGATGCTAGCATTGAACAACAACAGTGGTATGATTACGGATCTATTGGGTGTGCTGAAGGAGTTAAGTGGCTAGTGCTATTGAGTCACTATATAGTGACTGACTAACACGCGGGAGGGAGGAGCGGAGGGGTAGTTATTTATGTGAGATGATCTGAGATGTTATGAAAAATAGGTCGACGTGACACGTCACGTGGGCATTTTAGTAGCACACATTGGGTTACTTAAGGGGAGTGATATAGCATAACAGGTATGTGAAGGATGTGTTAAGTTCGAGAAAGTAGAACAGTAGACATTATTCAGTGATTGTGTATTGGTTGTAAGCCGAGGGACATCAACAGGACAAGTACACGTCATCACAGTGACACACACTAGTTGATAGCAGCAGGCTATGACAGAGTACTATATGTCACAGTGTTATTTATCATATACGCGGTATCCATCAACTCAGACTAGATTGTATTGTAGGCGAGTGGTAGGGGATAGATAATGTCATTATATCATTTACAGTACAGACACTATATAGACACAGCAGACTATGTGAGATGTAGGTGTCCTACTCTTTAGCTTATTCGAGGTGGGAGTGAGCAGTCACATGTGTCTATCCCGTCATTACGGGTGTGTATGTGTGGTCTTTGCCAAGCTTATGCTAGAATACTCGTCACGATCGAGCAATTAAGCGAATTAGTTACATGTTACCATATAGATTAGTTGAGTGATTTGAGTGTTTTCATCTTCCTATTTCGTGAGGTGTTTGGTTGTGTACTTGTAATAGATCAAATAAATGCTTTAACGGAAAATATCTTTAGGGATACATTTTATAATTTCTAAAGGCTACTTGAGGACAAGTAGGATTGAAGTGGGGGGATATTTGATGACATCAAATAACGTCAATTTTATAGCATCATTTATCCCACGTATATTACCTATTTTGTGTGATTATTGCAAAGCATTGTTACTTAATCGTTTGTATTTGATAATTACAGTAATTATGGAGTACTTGGTGAAGATATGCTAAAAGGCACGCATTTTGGAGCATAAATGAAGAGTTCGAGAAAGTCTACTGATCTGACAACAAATACACCGTATTATTCTAGACTTATACGACGTTTCCAAGACTTTGACGAATCAAAAGACCATTGCCTGACTTTGAAGAATACGCCGTATCCACATCAGTATATACGTCGTATATTATACTTTGGTCAAATATCAAGAAAAGCACACTTTCAGCCAATACTCCGTACCCATGAAGCTCGGTATACCGTACCCAAGTTGTACAAAACACCATACCGGAGTAGCCTAATACGCCGTACCCAAGGACCCCAATACACTGTACCGGAGGAGCTCAATACGTTGTACCCAATAAGTCCGATAGGCTGTATCGAGGAGGTCTGATACGCCGTATCCAGGAGGCTCGCAAGAAAATTCTGGAATATTTTATTCTTGAAGCCCACGCCAAGCAACCCCGATACGCCGTATTGAGTTCCAATACGCCGTATCGACCAATTTTTAGAGTCTATAAATACCAATACCTAAATACCATTTTAGACATGCTTTTTACCACCAAGTCCGATTTCCAGAAGATCAATGAAGCCAAGGAGGTCCTAAAAAGCGGTCCGATCAATGGGAAAACTCTTGTAATCTCTATACTCCACTATACGCGTTCGGTTAGCATTATGTTTAATCGTTCATCTATGATTTCGTGTATTGTTACAATGACTATCGGCTAATACCTTTAGGTATTAGCCATGTTTATGATAATATAATGTTTTGATTTGTCTTTATATCGATTGTTCTTTATTCGTTGCATGTTGATTATGTTTATCACTTCATACCCGTTTATGTGCTTAATTATGTGTTTTTCCTATCATTCAACTGGATCTAGTCCTACATATTTAATGCGCTGCAACTTCGATGTTGTTTGGGCGTAGGCTAAGAGTCCGGGATAGAAACATATAACGCTTATTCATATAGCTAGACTAATAGGATCACCAATAGAAAACCCTGTTTTGATCTATGGTTAAGTGGATAGGTAGACTAAGCCGGTGACTTAGGATTACACATAACGTCCTGTTTCCATAGGTAGTTAAGTGGGTGTGGACTACTAGTATATGAATTTCCATTAAGCAGTAAGTTGGTAAAGCCTCTATGAGCTAGGATTCAGTATAACCACCAATATAGTTTCCTAGATAAATTATAATCAACAGTGTGAGCTTTATGCTGGTTTAGGTTAATTGTGACAGGATTAACTAGAGACAAATCTCGAGTCTAGGGACAAGATCCACCTAACTTTGGAATGATATACCACCAACAAATTAATACAATCATTGCACGAATAGACAATCAAGGCATATTATTAGATTAAACTGGCTAATACGTTTTTTTAAGATTTGACCTCTTCCTTATCTTTTGTTAATCACTTGTGTGCGTTATTTCCCATCACTTTAGGATAATTAGAACTAAACTCGTGCCATTCTCTTAGGCTGAAAACCCCCCTTTGTGTTAGTTTAGGTTTAATTAGAATAATTAGGTTAGATTAGTATTAAAACTAGATAGATAAAATACCAGTAGAATTAAGAGATAACTTCCACTCTCAGTGATCAACACCTTACCTACCACGAAACTACTACTGATTGGGTACACTGCCCGTTAAAGTGGTGTTTTTGGTTTAGTCAGAAAAATATAAATTTAAAACTTAAATCATAAAAATATACACCACACAACGACACATCAGCCGTCCACACAAATTAGTGTTGACACCTTAGGACCGCATGATGTGTGGTATAGTATATTAAGCTATCCTATGCGTATTGACCATCCCACCTACCTAACGTTGCCCATGTTCTCCCTCGTGTAGATAATGCCGCCTACGATGACGACCCAAAGTGCTGGCCGACCTGTTGCCGTATCACGAGGAGGGGGAACGGGTAGACGAGCTGGTAGTGGTGGTAGGACTAGAAGTCGTTCTGGTGATCAGGGTGATGGTAGGATTGATGGTCAAGGTGGCCAAGCAGGTGGTCAGGGTAGTGAGGTGAATGATGGTGTTAACGAAGTCCCCGACTTCTCCACCATTATTGCACAGCAGTTGCAGAATTTACTCTCCACTATTGTAGCCCAAGTAGGTGACCAAGGTAGAGGTCAAGGAAATGGTAGGAATTAGAATGGTGATGCCGTCAATGACAACATCTGGGGTGATGTTAGTAGGGGTTGTACCTATAAGGAGTTCTTAGCTTGTAACCCAAAAGAGTTATGTATTGGTATAGGGAGTGCTTAGTGTATACCCGTTGGATTGAGAAGATGGAGTCAATTCAGGATATGAGTGGGTGTAGGGATAGTCAGAAGGTAAAGTACACTGCTGGATCATTTGTTGGTAAGGCTCTTACATGGTGGAACTCTCAGATCTACACATAAGGTCAAGAAGCCGTTGTAGGTATGTCATGGGAAGACTTTAAGACTTTGACTAAGGAAGAATTTTGCCCGAGTAATGAGATACAAAAGTTGGAAACTGAGTTGTGGAATCACGTCATGGTCAAAGCTAGCCATGCTACGCATACTGATAGGTTCCATGAGTTGGCTAGGTTAGTTCCTCACTTAGTAACCCCAGAAAACAAAAGGATTGAGGGGTACGTATATGGCCTTGCTCCACAGATACGAGGGATGGTGGCAGCAACGGAGCCAACAACGATTCAGAGTGTTGTACTGAAAGCTGGTTTGCTAACTAATGAAGCCATTAGGAATGGGTCAATCAAGAAGAACCCTAAGAAGAGAGGAAATGGGGAAGAACCTAGCAAGGATAGGAATGTAGGAGATGATAACAAGAGGTCCAGGACTGTGAGTGCATTTGCTACGACTTTATTCGACTCTGGAGCCGACATTAATTTGATATTGTTTAGAAGCGGGAGTTTTGATATGATCATAGGAATGGATTGGTTTTCTAACCATAAAGCTGAGATAATTTGTCACGAGAAGGTAGTTAGAATACCACTACCGGATGGCAAAGTACTTAGAGTTATAGGAAAAAGACCGGAAGAGAAAATGAGACATCTAAGGAGTGCTAAGACTAAAGAGCAAAAGCAAGAAGAGATTGTTGTGGTTAGAGACTATCCCGAAGTATTTCCGGATGACCTATTAGGATTACCACCTAATCAAGAAATCGAATTTTGTATTGAGTTAGTCCTTGGAGCAATACTGGTGGCGAAATCTCCCTATCGATTGGCGCCTTCTGAAATGGAGGAGTTGTCGGGTTAACTCAAAGAACTCCAGGACAAAGGTTTCATTCGACCAAGCTCGCCGCCTTGGGGAGCACCGGTATTGTTTGTGAAGAAGAAGGATGGTTCCTTTAGGATATGTATTAATTATAGAGAGCTGAACAAGTTGACCATTAAGAACCGTTATCCACTCCCTAGGATAGACGATCTGTTCGATCAACTTCAAGGATCATAATACTTCTCTAAGATAGATCTTAGGTCCGGATACCACCAGTTGAGAGTGCAAGAGGGTAACATTCTAAAGACTGTGTTTAGAACTCGTTATGGACATTTCGAGTTCACTGTAATGCCCTTTGGTTTGACTAACGCACCAGTGGTATTTATGGATCTGATGAACCGAGTGTGTAGGCCGTACCTAGACAAGTTTGTGATAGTGTTCATTGATGATATTTTGGTTTATTCTAAGACCCGAGAAGAGCATGAAGTGTACCTAGGACTAGTCTTAGAATTGCTCAAGAAAGAGAAACTGTATGCTAAGTTTTCCAATTATGAATTTTGGTTGCGAGAGGTACAGTTTCTTAGACATGTGATTAATGGAGATGGTATTCATGTAGACCCTAGTAAGATTGAAGCTGTTAAGAATTGGAAAGCCCCTAGAACTCCGTCTGAAGTTCGTTCATTCTTAGGTTTGGCAGGGTATTATCGTCTGTTCATAGAGACTTACTAAAGATGTAAATCTTCCATTTGGACTCAGAAGGTGTAAGGGATTTGATTGTGGGTTGTGTGCCCCCCCCCCCCCCCCCCACAGTTGGCGGTGAAGGAACAGGAAAGGGCATTTCAAACTTTGAAGGACAAGTTGTGTAATGCACCTGTTCTAGCTCTCCCCGATGGACCAGAAGACTTTATGGTATATTGTGATGCGTCTGACTTAAGACTAGGTTGTGTGCTGATGCAAAGAGGTAAGGTTATAGCATATCCGTCGAGGCAGTTGAAAATTCATGAGAAGAATTACACCACCCATGACTTGGAATTGGGTGCGGTTGTGTTTGTACTTAAGATTTGGACACATTATTTGTATGGGACAAAGAGTGTCATATATACCGATCATAAGAGTCTCCAACATATCTTTAGTTAAAAGGAATTAAACACGCGTCAACGTCGCTGGATAGAGTTGTTCAGTGACTATGACTGCGAGATTTGCTACCATCCTGGTAAGGTGAATGTAGTAGCTGATGCACTGAGTAGGAAAGAGAGAGTGAAACCTAAGAGAGTTCGAGATAAGAATATGAACCTTTAGTCAAGTATCAAGGGTAAGATACTAGCGGCTCAAGAAGAGGCATATGATGAGTCTGCGGGATTACATAAAGGACTAGATGAGACGATAGAACGTAGGAGTGATGGAGCATTGTATTGCTTAGATCGGATATGGGTTCCTTTGAAGGGAGATTTGAGAACCCTGATAATGGACGAAGCCCATAATTCGAATTACTCTATACACCCGAGAGCTGATAGGATGTATTATGACCTTAGAGATAAGTACTGGTGGCCGGGAATGAAGAAAGATATAGCGGTATATGTTAGTAAGTGTTTGACTTGTCTGAAGGTTAAGGATGAACATTAGAGGCCGTCTGGCTTACTGCAGCAACCTGAGATTCCCAAATGGAAATGAGAAGGGATAGCAATGGATTTTGTTACCAAGTTACCAAGGACTAGTAGTGGGCATGATATAATCTGGGTCATTGTAGACCGATTGACTAAATCTGCTCATTTTCTACCAATGCGTAAGGACTATAAGATGGATAGGTTAGCTAGACTCTATCTGAATAAGATTGTTGCTAGGCATGGTGTGCCGATCTTGATCATATCTGATCATGATAGTCGATTTACGTCAAGGTTTTGGCAGTCAATGCAAGAGGCATTAGGAACCCGTTTAGACATGAGTACGGCTTACCACCCTCAGACCGACAGTCAGAGTGAGCATACAATCCAAACTTTGAAAGACATGCTTAGAGCGTGCGTCCTAGAATTCGAGGGAAGTTAGGATGTTCATCTTCCATTAGTTGAGTTTTCATATAACAATAGTTATCATTCTAGTGTGCGGTGTGTACCATTTAAAGCCTTGTATGGTAGGAAGTGTCGCACACCGATTATGTGGGCAGAGGTTGGAGAGGGTCAGTTGATAGGGCCTGAGTTAGTGCAAGAGACCACTGAGAAGATATCCCAGATTAAGGATAGACTTAAGGCTGCGCGTGTTCGCCAAAAAAGTTATGCCGATAAGAGGATGAAGCCTCTAGAGTTCAGTGTAGGTGACTATGTCTTACTCAAAGTATCGCTTTGGAAAGGTGTGATATGCTTTGGGAAGAAGGGAAAACTAGCACCTAGATTTGTTGGACCTTTTAAGATCTTTGAGAAGGTAAGTCATGTAGCCTATAGACTTAGACTACCCGAAGAGTTGAATGGTGTTCATGACACGTTCCACGTGTCGAACCTTAAGAAGTGTTTGGCTGATCCAACACTGCAAGTGCCTTTGGATGAGATTCGAGTTTATGCTAAGTTGAATTTTGTAGAAGAGCATGTGAAAATCTTGGAACGAGAGTTCAAGAAGCTTAAGCGGAGTAGAATTGCCATCGTCAAGGTTTGGTGGAATTCGAAACATGGACCATCAAATGAGACATAAATATCCGCATCTGTTTAGTTCTGTCAGTGGCTGAATTTCGAGGTCGAAATTCTTTTTAAAGGGGGTAGAATGTAACCCTTACCCTTTTTATGTTTTGAATATTCTAATTTAGTCCTTTAACTATTTGACGTTTGTCAGTTTGTTAGAATATGTACCGTGTTGACGGTGATGGATTTATGTGAAATAAAGTACTTGATGGTTTATGGTGTATAATAATCATTTTAGAGGGGTAATATAATGTTGTATTGGTACGAGAGTATTTACCCATAATCTCGATATCCCCCCCCCCCCCCCACCCCCCCCCCCCCCCGGGTGGATGACGAGAACGAGTCCCGACACATCCGTTAATGTTCAAATAAATTTTGGAAAGTTTTAATGGGAAATGTGTTTTTTTCTTCTTTTTTGTTTTAGATTGTTTTTTTTTTTTCTTTGGTCATATATTTTTTTTTTTTTTCTTTTTTTTGCTGTTTTTTTATTTTTTTAGTGTGAATAGTGAAATTTATGGAAACGTATTTTAAGTTGAATGAAAATACTTGGAAAATCTGGGTAACGTTTTGAATCGACGGAATTTGAGTTTTAAAGCTCAACCATAACGAAAAGAAGTTCCCGAACCCTCTTGGATACCCCAATGGTCGACCCCACTAGGGGCAGAAGGCTTTATTTTAGCACTTTTCGTCCACATGGTACACTATTTTGCTTGGATTCCATTTCAAAAAAAACATACAACTCATTTAGTTTTCACATTTTTTTCTTTCCTCCTTCTTGCTTGGCTCGTCCGAAAACTAGCACACACACAAACACTTTAAAAATTTTGCAACTTTGGTTAAGAAGATGAAGCTTAAAGTCTTGGGTTGATTCTAGTGTTCGGGATAACATTTAAACAACATTTGGGTTGTTTGGTTCGTGTCAATCTTGTTCAAAAGTGACAATTTTTGTAAGTCATCTTATTTCAAATATATTTGTACTTTTGAATACCTTATATAGAAACTTAAAAACGAAATAAATAAAAATGGGTGTTTGTTTTGCTTCGAATACAAAAGAGGAGACAAAAGGGATTTGTTGTTTTTACATCGTGGTCTTGATGGTTGAAAAACATTTATTTGCTATGTAGCTTATTGTGTTAATGGCTTATTTGGCTTATTTTTAAGCTTGAATGGACTTATTATTGGCTTATTAGCTCACGTCAATAATAAGGAGTGTAAGAAATGTGTTTTTGGTTATTACCCAGTATGTCGTATTTTTGCGGACTATTTTAATAGCTTATGACGATAACCGAATATACTATATACCTTATTACCCTATTTCCAAGCTTATAGGATTTATTTTAGAGCTTATGGGCTCACGGCCCAATAAGTCCTTTTGAGTCGTGGTTTATTAAGGGCTTATTGTGGTTCGAGATATTTAATTAGCTATTGTTTGGGCTTATTTTCACTAATGGGCTTTAATATTAGGCTTTGAACATATTATATATACATAAATATCTTAATGGATCCTTATTGGGCCTTAAAGCCCAATAAGCGTTAACTAGTCGTTTCATGGGTTTCGACGGATTTTTGAAAAGTGGAATATATACGTGAAATAATATTGAAAGTCGTTTTGGAGAAATACGCTTTGGTAAACGTTGCGAGAAGTGATTTTGGTTTTTGTCGAAAAGTGGTAAGTTTTGGAAAATGTTTAAAATTAAGGTTTAAACCCTTGGAAAACGTTGTATGAACGAACGGGTCATGTCAAAATTTTATAAAAAGTCTATACTTAGAATTTTTACTCAAAACGTGATTTTTTTTCAAATTATAATAAAATATTAATATTTTATTAAATCGACTAAAAGACAATTATATATATATATATATATATATATATATATATATATATATATATATATATATATATATATATAATCTTCTCGAAACTTCTCTAAAATGTTTAGCATAAATAAACGTTTTATTTTCTATAATCAATATTGTAACATCCGGTAATTTTCGGAACTTTAGATAACTATCTTACCCTGTGACTTTTCGGGTCTGGCTTGACTTATAAGAACGATCATCTAAATCACGTTTTCACGACTCGGACTCTAAAGCAATTTGATGTGAAATGATATTCCAGACAACTTTTTAGTTTTGCCCGAGACTTGGAAACGAGCCGAAAAGGGCTAAAACAGCACCGCAAACATTTAACGAACAACATACAACGCGGACCCACAAAAATAATTAAATTTGTTTTTAGTTATCAGTATTTATTTAATAAAAATATTAAATAAATTAGTCATCATTTTAATTAAAAGCGTTGTTGATAACGCGAATACTCGAGCTTAAATCCATTTTTATTTCGGACGAGGCGAAACCGGTTCACAAAATGAATAACAAATATTTTATTAAATGTTATAAAATATTTATGAAATATTATCAAGCGAATACTCATTTTTATCGGAAAAATGATTTGGAAAACAATGGCGCAAGTTTCGTGACTCGAATCGACCGTTAACTAGTTCAAACGAGTCCCGAACCAAAAGTTATCAAAAGTTCATTAAAAAGTTACACAATAGACCCTAAACAAATTGTAACTTGCCACTTTTCTTATAAGTTTTATTATATAAATAAAACTTATAACATTTTATTCATTTCCATCAAAAATATAACACACACACTCACACCACTATCTCTCCCTCTCAATTTATCCGGCCACCACCGCCACCCCTCAGCCACCACCGCCGCCGCTCGCCGGCCACCGGAAAACTTTTCCGGTGACTTTTCCGGCCAATACCAAAAACACTTCCCCCACTCCGATCTACCCGATCCCCATACTCACGCGCCTCCACGAAAACCACCACCATCCTCACGTCATCACCATGACACCACCCACACGCCACCATCATTATAACCATCACCACCCCGCTGCCTCCCCACACCGAAACCACCACGTGGTTTGTTAACAACAGACGAGGGGTGTTTGTTTTTGGGTTATAACCGCCACAAAGGGTGGGTTTGTTTTGGCAGCCACGCGCCAAAAGGGTGCGGTTGGTTTTGTATATTGCACCAAGGGTGCATTCGGTGTGGTTTTGCACCGACAAGGGGTGCGTTTGGGTCCGGGGCTGCAGCTAGGCTGCGTTTGGTTTGTCCTTACCAAAAGGGTGCGGTTGGATTTGTTATAACACCACAAAAGTGCGTTTTGGTTCCGGGTCAGCAGCAAGGGGCTGCGTTCGGGTTGGGTTGTGACCACATAGGGCACGTTTGGTTTATAATAATGCACAAGGGTGCGTTGGTTTGCGTAAAAACAAGAAAAGGGGTGCGGGTTGGTTTATCAAGAAACGCCACAAAGGGGGCGTTTGGCTGTCAAAACGGCCCAAGGGTGCGTTTGGCTTAACAGCCACGCACAAGGGTGCGTTTGGCTCGGGGTTTAGAACCGCAGCGGGTCCGTTTGGTTCGTGACAGCGGGTTTAGGGTGTGTTTGGTTTAGACAGAAACGCACAAGGGTGCGTTTGGCTGTCAAAACAGCCCAAGGGTGCGTTTGGCTGTCCATCAGCCGGGTCGGGTGCGTGTGTTTGGCTGCGAAACAGCCGGGGACAGCCGGGGCGTCGGGTTGTTTGGTCGGGTTTGGTTTG
Organism: Tanacetum coccineum; assembly: GCA_026074375.1. Lineage (NCBI taxonomy): Eukaryota > Viridiplantae > Streptophyta > Magnoliopsida > Asterales > Asteraceae > Tanacetum > Tanacetum coccineum. The sequence continues at coordinate 17,976 of BQNB010127583.1, forward strand.
CAACGGAAACGGGTGCGTTTGATTGTGTTGACACCGAAAAAGGGTGCGTTTAATTTAAAAGTATTCGATTGTTTCATTTATTATCGAGTAATTATATGTGATGAAATCCAGTGAAACTTGTGGCGTCTATGTTATAATATTAAAGTGGGATTTATATTAATCTATAAGCAATATTAGATGGGTTTTTGAGCTAAAAACGGATTTTGGCGCGAGTTTGTAACGGGTCATTTTGACCAGAAAATAGAACGTGGGATTCGGAGTTCGAGATGTTGAAAAGTTAGACTTTGGTTTACAAAATATAACAAATTATATTTTGACGGACGTTTTGATATAAAACGGGACTTTTAACTCCCAATAACGAAGAAACTGGAACGAAATCGAAATATACACTTTAGTAGAAAAATAGGTTATTTTTAATATATATTAAAAATGGCAGATTTATTAATTAAACGATTTGAGCACTTTCGAGTCCGTTTCGGCCTTCCGGCGAAACACGAAAGTTGTTCGTAATGACGTTTTACTTTGCCGCGAGGATTGTCAGTTTTAAAATTTAGACATAGCGGGTCAAAACTAAAGGTCGGTTGATCTATTATTTCAATTAATTATATTTAAGACCATTGTTCGGTCCTAAAAACGAAGAGTCTAAAAATAGTAACTGATAAGTGCTTAATTACACATATCTTTTTCCTCTAAAAACGAGCTTAAATGACCAAAAACAGACAAAAACTGCCAAATAAGACGCGCAAGTGGATTTCTGGTTAAAGGTGAATAGTTGGAATTTACCTAAATAGTATTATTATTATTATATATTTTATAGGTACGTAAGACTGCAATCAGTATTATAATAGAGCAACATAATTATAGGGTCGTGGCCGAGATCGTTGCAGATTCGGTTGTGATTTATTTGGATTATTTGCTCGTGGTCTTTGATCAAGGTGAGTTTATAGTTCCCCTGTTTTTACTCGCGTTTTACATATATTTGGGGTGAGAACATGTTTGTTTACAAATGCATTTACATGATTGATTACAAATTGGTTTACATACTTATTTGCATAGCTCGCTATGGGATACATTATTTGACTTCATTTTTGGTCACAAATACATACTTTACATTTGAAATGATTGTCGGATTACGATTGGATTGACGCCTGCGGGGCCAACAATCATTACTGCCCGGGGTGTTACACATATAGGTTCAATTTTATAATCCAAACACCCCTAAACTGCTATGTGTTTAAGCATATAAGGAGATTCAAAAAAGGTTATCATTCTAAGATACATGAGCAAATAAGCAACACACGGTAACACACATGAGCAGTTAAGCTTGAAAAAAACAGATAATCAACACACATTAATGGTGGCACCACGAGGGTGCGGGTGGCAGGACAGCCCCAGTAAGGGCGTGTTTGGTTTATTGTAATGCACCTAGGGTGCGTTGGGTTGT
>BQNB010127584.1:2896-16573 GCA_026074375.1 Tanacetum coccineum
CTACCTGCAAACACACACTCACACACCAACACACACACTAAAAACACACATAATGTAAACACACACTCAAACACAGCACATACCTATTTTTTAAAGAAAAAAAAGAAAAAAATGAAAAAAAGAGATAACGCCAAGTTGCTGCGGTAACTTGGCACCCAACGCTGTGACCATTTTTAAAACGTTGGTATCGTAACGCCGGCCACGGCTTTAACGCCAGACCCAACGGCGTCACGGTACCTTGGGCTCTAAGACTTACAAAGGAAATCTATTTGAATTAGGAAACTTGTCAATTAGCATTAACTTCAGTCTTCTGTTTGACTAATCAGTATTAACTTCAGTCAATTAGCATTAACTTCAGTCTTTTGTTTGACTAATCAGCATTAACTTCAGTCTTCTGTTTGAATTAGGAAACTAATAAATCAGCATTAATCTTCAACATTAATGTTTGACTAATCTTTATCTTCAACATTAATCTTGATCTTGTTTCCTTCTTTAGCATATCTTGTAGAATCCTCCATCTTTTGTAGAATTCCATAATGTCAAATTAGTCCCTCTTGTTTCATTCTTTTGTTCTTTTGTCTCATCAAATCTATAATTCCCAACATATGTCCTGAATTATCCTCCCCTGATCCTCTGGTTCTTCATCCTTTCTCCTTTTGAGAATATCTTCTAGTTTCTTTACTTTCTTCACTAACTTCACAATTACTTTTCCCATGGTCAGCTTAGTTTGCTTGAGTTCTGTCTCCAAACTATCAACCTTTATTTTCTCTACCCGAATGAGCTTCTTCTCATAAGAATCTCATATAAAGTGGTGTCTGATCTCTATGTGCTTTATCTTGGAGTGATACACCGGATTCTTTACAATGCAGATTGTGCTTTCATTATCAATGTGGATTTGTGTATTCATGAAATTGAAACCATAGTCCAACATTTGATTCTGAATCCACAATACTTGTCCACAGCAGCTTGCAGCAGCTAAATCTGCTTCCAAGAAATTGACAACCACCGGTTGTGGATTTTCTGTCAAGGTTTGCCCTAGCATAGTCACTATCTGAGTAAGCTTCCAGATCAAAAGATGATTCTCTAGGATACCATAAGCCCAAATTGGGTTTGCTCTTAAGGTACTTAAAGATTCTCTTCACAGCATTAAGGTGTGAAGTCTTGGGAGTAACCTGAAAACGAGAACAAGCACATACTACAAACATTATATCAGGCCTAGAGGCAGTTAAATACATGAGAGAACCTATCATGGATCTATATAAGTGTACATCCACTTCGTCAACTTCCTCATCTTTTGTCAATGCCATCTTGGTCTCCATTGGGGTTATTGTGGTTTTCACACTTGTAAGGTCAAACTTTTTTAGCATGTCTACAACATACTTGTCTTGAGAAATGAAAATTCCATCTGTCTTTTGTTTGACTTACAATCCAAGAAAGAATATGAGTTCACCTATAGAACTCATTTGAAATCTGCCTTTCATCAAGGCCTCAAATTTATCACACCAAGACTTTTCTAGTGGATCCAAAAATGATATCATCAACATACACTTAAACAGCATGTTATACCTTCTTGTCCTTTTAATAAACAAAGTTCTTGTTCAATAGTACCCCCCTGTACCCAACTTCTCTAAAAATGTTGATAGAGAAGCATAAAACCCAAGCTCTAAAGGAGCTGAATGTATCCTATACAAAGCTTTGACACCTATAAACCTTCTTAGGATGATCAGGATCAACAACCAGGAGGGAAAATTGTAAACATACACCTTTTCATCTATATGCCATACAGACAGGTAGGCTTTTTTACATCTATTTGGTTACTATGAACCCCATAAATGAGCAAAGGCTAAAATAACCTGATACTTCTATCTTTGCCAAAGGGTGCAAAAACCTAATCATAGTTAATAGCCCTCATCCTCTGCCTTGTACCCTTGGTCCACCAATCTGCCTTCTATCTGACAACCAACTCCTCTTTCATCTCTTTTGTTTATGTAGACCCATTTTGTACCAATTACCTTCACTCCATGAGGTAGATCTACAAGAATCCATACCTGTTGTAGCTTAAACTGTAACAACTCATTTTGCATGGCTTGAACCCAACTGTTATCTTGTAGAGCATCAGAAACCCTTTTAGGTTCCTCTTGAGATAGAAAGCAGGCAAACAAACAATGCTGTTGATCTTTGTGAATTGTCCTCTGCGTGTTTTGAATATAGCTGATAAGTGCGTGAGCTCCAGATTGTTGCTGCACTTTGCTTCGTGTTTGCACAACTGACTTAGGATCACCAAGCATTTGACTTTTTGGGTGAATATTGTGAATACTAAGAGTAGGAGTGGGACTGACATCTATTTATGTTGGTAAGCTGTTGAAGTCAGTGACCACACCTTCTTCATCATAAGAAGCCTCATCAAAAATCCCGTCTCAGGCTTGTGAAAGATTTCAAGCTCTGCATTCGATCATCTGGAATCAGCATGTGAGTTAGATCAGCTCGCCAGAATTAACAGTCACCACGATATTAACTGAAGGATGTACTTGTAGTGTTGTTTTTAGTACATGGCCCTAACTGCTTAATGAGTGATGCATCCAACTCTCTTCTAAAAGCTAGAATTTTAGGAGTATCTTTTGAAATGCCAGTTGGAGAAGCCTCCTTCTCTTGTTGAGGTTTTGTCAAAAGCTCATTTTCCTTTGAATTTGTAGAAGGCTTCCTTGTTCTAGCTTTTTCTGCAGTATTCTTCACTGCTGTAGACACAACAATAAGCTCTTCAACCTCATTTTCTTCCTTAGAAGCATTAGCATTTGGAGTTTGTGAAGTACCTGCACTGTTAGTTACTTCTGAAACACCTGCATGTGGGTTAGCTTGATTCTCCAAATATACAGGAATATAGTTTATAGAATCAGTGAGATAATCAATGTCAAACATCCATCTATACCCTACTCCTTTCACATTAGGTTTTTCGTCAAGAAAATTTACATGCAGATTTACTTCTACTCTTTTGGTTACTAAATTATAGACCCTATAGGCTTTGCTATTGAGTGAGTAACCAACTAAGAAGCCCTCATCAGATTTTCCATCAAACTTGTCAAGCACACTAAGGATTCTAAAATTGTACATAGCACCCAAAAACTTATTAGCTAATAATTGGGTTTGTGGCCAAACACAAGCACATAAGAGTTTTTTTTTTAGAGGTTTAGTCACTTTTACTCTATTAAAGATATTAGCAAGCAGTACTATGACTAACTTCCTGGCCAAAAAGTTGTTGGTAAGAGTGATCCTGCTCAGCTATATGTCCATACGCAGCCTCAATAAGGGTCCGTTCGATTCGTTCAAGCAACTCATTTTTGTATGTGGAGTTCTGGCATTTGCTATATCCTGTTTTTAATTCTTTGGTCCCACCAAAATTTCAAGGCATATCTCTATTCTTAAACTTAGTGCCATTATCTGATCTAATAATTTTAACCCTATGATTAAGCTGGTTTTCAATTTACCTAATGAAGTTATGAAGGATGCTGATTGATATGTGTTTAATTACACATACCATTTTCCACTATAAACGAACTTAAATGACTAAAAACATACCAAAAATACATTGTATTTGTATGTTTGCCTTTGTATTGTGCAGGAAACGGATATTCAAGAAAAGGAACAAAAAGAAAGCCAAAAGCAAACAAATCCAAGCACGGAATGGAAAGAACAAAGTCAAAAGTCAGCCAGGTGGAAGAAAATACAACTTGAGGGGCTAAAACTGCCAAGTCTAAAGTTGTATTACAAAGTTATAAGAAAGGAGGGATCAAAGTTGCAAACGGGGGTAGAGATTACATTTCAAGTATATAACATCTAGAGGGGACCAAACTGCCAACTTATCCTAAAGCCATCTTTCCCGCCTAACACAAACCCAGTTACAACTTGTATACCGCCCCATACTTCTCCCCTGCAAAACCACTCGACACCCTACCAAAATCATTTCATCCACCCTACTACCCCCCCCAGTTGTATAAAAGCCATGTTGGCAATCCCTCACCTTTCCCAAGTATCTTCAATGGCTGAGATTTACTCCAAAGAAGCATAAACGAAATCCAAAGGCAGGATTTGCTTTGATTCACCTCACACATCAAAGCACACATCGTTTTTGCACTCCAAAGAAGCACAAGCTGCAGACCAAGACTTCGGCTAAAAATAGAGCCTTTTGTATGCCTTTGAGCAATCTATTTTATTAAATTATTAATTAACTAATTTACTTCATTTCCTTAAGTTTTTATAAAAACCTAAGCTAGTTTGATTAAACCTTTTTACTTAAACGCTACTTACTAAACTTTCTAAATATAACTTTCATTTCACCAAACCACTTTCTATTTTTAGAAAGTTTGCTACAAACTTCTATATTTCACTCACATGCTTCCTTTCCAATAACTTACACTTCTTATAAACGCTTAACTCTTAAAAACCAAGAATTGACGTAGCAATGCATGCAACACGTCTTTCATTTCCATTATCACCACACGTGAACAAATGGAATACTTAACACCAAACTCATATGCCCACAAAATAAGATGATCATTTACCTCTAAAATGACATCATGCACATAAGTAACCCACTTCAACATACATATAGAACACATAGCACGCAAGAAACATACAAAATAGACACTTAGCCATTTCTAAAGGTATAAACTAACCTGCTCAAATCACGGTTGTCACAGTATCCCCCCTTATGGAAATCTTGTCCCTAGATTTAACTAGTTGGTTCAATAGCACGATCAACAAATAAATGAGGATACTTAGACTTCATATAGTCTTCGCATTCCCAAGTGAACTCGAGATCACGCTTTGAATTCCAACGAACTTTCACAAGTGGTATTCTACTACGTTTCAAACTCTTAATCTCACGATCCATAATTTCTACAGGTTCCTCAACAAAACGTAAAGTCTTGTCGATTTTGATTTCATTCAACGACACATGCAAATTAACATTCCCCAAACACTTCTTCAAATTTGACACATGAAAGGTGTCATGTACGCTATTTAACTCCTCAGGTAACCTCAACCTATACGCTACAAGGCCAATCCTTTCAAGGATCTCAAACGGTCCTACATATCTTGTTGCTAACTTACCCTTCTTTCCAAAACGCACTATGCCCTTCCAAGGCGACACCTTTAACAATACACGATCTCCCACCTTAGACTCTAACGGCTTACGCCTAAAATCAACATAGCTCTTTTGATGATCTCTCGCCGTTTTGAGCTTTTAGTCTTGTTAGCCTAGCAGTACTAACCTTAAGCTAACAGTACTAACTTTAGCCTAGCAGTACTAACTCCAAGTTAGTACTGGTAGTTAAAACTGTTAGTACTGTTGTTAGTACTGTTGTGTTTATCTTGTTTAATTTAGCTTAATTGCTTTTTGTATTTGCTTATTAAGAGTTAGGTTAGCTCATTTGATTTTTCTTAAGTTTATTTGAGCTTATTTGTGCCTTAGTTTAAAGTTTTAAAGTGCTTTTGTCATTCCTAGTTTTGATTCTTGTTCCAGCTTATTCTCTTTGCTATTTTTATGTGCTTTTGCTTATTTTTATCAGTTTTAGTGCCCAATCATTCCCTGTGACATTCAAACACAAATCATCAATCGTCTTGCGATTTTCCATTTCGGCCTCGTTGGGACTTAACGACCCGGGAACACTCTAGACTGCTTCCGGTTATATTGCTCTCGCGTGATTTCGTCCCTTGTTGTGTATTTATACATGTTTGTATTTGTTTACATATTTGAGGGGTGAGTTCGCGCGAGTCATATCTCAGGCTGTTGCAGCAAGCCAAAAGTCTTTGACATTGCAGCCTTCACCTCTTAAACAAATCCGACTTGCTAACATAGGTAGCTATATCCTTTTCTACACGTGGCTACCAATACATGTCTCCAAGGTTATAGTACATCTTATCCGCTCCAGGATGTAGCAAGTATCTTGATGCATGGGCCTCATCCATTACACTTCCTACCAATAGAACCCAAATTCGATCCATAAAGTACAAACTCTCGTCTCCTTTTCTTTCCATCTGTTGATCTAAACCACGTAGCCTTTCTGCGAGTACGTTCTCTTGCTTGAACACCTCACTTTGGGATGCCATTATCATTCCTCTTACTCGTCTTGATTTCACTCTCTCCTTTCTACTCAACGCATCACCCACTACATTTGCTTTATCGGAGTATCACACAAATCATTCTTCAAATTCTGAAAAGCCTCTTCTTGTTCTATGCTTCACTCATACTTCTGATTCCTCTCAGTTAGGGAAGTAAGGGGGTTTAACAATCTTAAAAAAATTCGCGATGAACGTCGGTAGTAACCTGCCAATCCTAAGAATAATTATCCAATTCCTCACTTGCCTCACTCTTACTCGGATCCACGTGAATACGTTATGGTTGACCACGTGACCAAGAAAATGGACTTCTTCTAACCAAAACTCACACTTAGAAAACTTAGCATACAACTTCTTCTTCCTCAGTGACTCCAATACCACTTCAAATGAACTTCATGTTCCTCTTTCGACTTTGAGTAGGTCAGAATGTCTTCAATGAATACGATGACAAACCTACCTAAGTACGGTTTGCAAACCCGGTTCCTTTAGTCCATGAAAACCGCTAGTGAATTGGTTAACCCAAAAGGCATAATCGTAGACTCAAAATGTCTGTATCTCGTTTGAAATGCGGTCTTTGGAATGGCATCCTCATGCACTCGTAGCTGGTGATAACCTAACCAAAAATCTATCTTTAAGGAAATACACGCTCCTCGTAACTAATCAAACAAGTCATCAATCATAAGGAGTGGATAACGGTTATTAATAGTTAATTTGTTCTACTCCCTATGATCAATACACATGCAAAAAGAACCATCCTTCTTCTTCATGAATAACATAGGTGCTCCTCACGAAAAATGACTAGGTCATATGGAACCCTTATCTTGCAACTTTTGAAGTTGCCTAGACAATTCTTGCATTTCCGAGGGTGCCAAACGATATGGAGACTTCACGACTGGAGTCGCTCCAGGAACTAAGTCTATACGGAACTCAACTTGTCGCTGTGGTGGTAGCCCCAACAAGTCTTCCGGAAACACTTCAGTAAAATCTCGCACCACGGGTATATCACTTATCCTAGGTTCATCTATCTTAGCGTTCATTAGGGCTTTGGCGGCCCCCAAAGTACGTTCCCCTTAAACTCGAAGTATCCCATCACCTTCCAACGGTATCCTAACCACCTTCTCATGACATACCGATGACATCAAATAACGTTTATTTTATAGCATCATTTATCCCATGATATTAACCCGTTTTGTATAGTTAATGTAGTATCAAACCAAGTTTGAACATCTACATCCCCTAATATGGTATCTTGGCACTGGGGACCATACTGATCTGATTTTCCAAAGAACTTAGCTCATTAAGCGTTGCCATGGATTAAGTCTTAATTTATGTTACCACTGTCCTTCTCTGCTTCAAAGCTAAGTGGCAGCCCTTTCCATTTTGTCACCCAACTCCTTATGGACAACCTCATCACCAACCTTTTTCAGGGGGACCACTAGAATGAGGTATCTTGGTGTCGTGAGCTCTTTTGATTTTCTTAGGGGTTTGACACATTACACACTTGTGTTTGATTTTACATGTCCTTTCAGTAATATTGACAACATAATCCTCCCGTCAATTCAATACTAGTAACTCAATATGCTTATCTTGTAAATGTTAGTCCAAAACCAAAAAGACACACTCCAAAGTCTTTTCTTGTTTAGTAGTTTTAGTTATGACTAATAGTTTTAACCAACAGTCTTAAGTATAACTAGCAGTACTAAGTATACTCAACAGTATTAACATTTACCTTAGCAGTTTTAACTTTGTCTTCAGTAATCATACAACAACATGCCTCTATTCATCACAAGCACACTAGAAAAGACTAGATAGACATGTGAGAATTCATGAGGATCCATATTTATGCATAACCCATGAATAAAAATTAAGAACTATTAAGAGAATTAGACTCTTTTGTGGATCCAAGCCATTATTGACTTGGATCTGCCTCGTGCATCAATGTAAGAATATTTCTTGAATGTAGTTGATGTACTAATGTTTTTGGCTTTCCAAACCCAGCATGCTGAGGCCTTAACACCATTAGCCCCTTTTCCCTTATTTTCACTTACTACTGCTCTATCCCTAGCAGTAGTATGTTTTACCCTGGCAGTATTAACATTTGTGTTGATAATACTGAACTTGTTTGCAAAATGTCTGTTAAAAGGCCTTGAACTTTGTGAATATCCTCTTTTGAAAGCATTTGTTTTTGTTCTAGGATGGTTCACAATTGGTTTTGAGGTAGCAGTATTAACTGATCTGACAATATTAATTGCTTTTGTGTTAGCAGTATTGACTGGTTTGACTGTATTAACTGCTACACCAGCAGTACTAAGTTTCTCGGACCTAGTTAAAACTGATTGTGGAACAAAACTTCTTTTGGGGTGTGGGTGAGTCATTTTTTTAGTAAAGTTCTTGTGATTCACCCTTCTTGAGTTGTTCCACACTTTCCTTACAACGTTTTTATCACACACATAATGTAAATGCTCAAAACTACCACAAACATAACAAGCTTTATTAGTCATTTTAAAATCACTTCCTAGTCTTTAGGACATAAGATTGTTCCAATTTCTTTGGTTCCCTTTAGGATGTTGTTTGTTTTGTTTAGGAGCATCTGTTTCCCTAACAGTCTTAACATATTTTATCTTTTTAGTGCTAGGTCTAACAGTATAATCTATCTCACTTTCATCATCAGAGTTCCAATCCTTAATGATTGGAGCATGAGTGTTGTTCATCCTAATAGCATTAGATTTAACTATGTTGGAAACACCCTTATTTTCAACTGTCTTATCATTACAAGGTGTAACAACAGTAGTAACATCCAAATTTTCACTTTCAACTATTTCATCCATAAATGTTAGATCAGGTTTGCGAAGGTATGAATATTCCCTGAGAAAGGGTGGGGGAATCAGATTGATATCCACTTATCTGATCTAGGGACTTATCAGTTTTAAATTCAAAAAATAATTTCTATTAGATGGGAAGCTTGTAGTTGTTGATAGATCTAGTCCTGTTTTAAACTTAATCAATTACTTGACTTTCAGTTTGTTATTTAAGACTTGGATGATTTTGGAAAATTCTTATGTTTGTTTTATCTGATCTCCTATCTTTTCTGCTTTTTCCAATTTATTCTTTGTATTCATTTAAGGCATTATATCCTCACCCTTAGTTAACTTCAGTTTTAAAACATTTATGCTCTCTTCAAACACAACCTCATTTTTCTTATGTGAGTAGTTAGCTTTTACTAATTCTAAACCTGCTTTACAAGATACTAAGTTAAATTGAGACTTTTTGTAATCAGAAGACAAATTATCATATTGTTCTTTAAGAGAATCATAAGTATTTACACATGTTTTAGAACAAGAATCTATATCAGAATCTGAACTAGAAGAACTTCCTGAAGATGTAAATGCCATCAAAGCATGGTTTGTAGGTTGCTCTTCTTCAGCCTGGTAGCTCCAATCATATCCACCAATTCCATCTTGAGCTATCAATGCATTCTGAGTAGAAGACTCTATTGGGACAGTTCTTGAATTATTCTCTATGCCTTTGTTCTCCTAATTTCTTGGAAACCTACATTCTCTTGCAAAGTGTCCATGTTTATGGCAATTAAAGCATTCCACTTTTGACTTGTTAAAACCAACTCTTTGACCATTTATGTCCAGCTTCTTCCATGTTCTCTTGATAAACCATCTTGCTCTGATTGTTAGCATGGCCATCTCCCATTGAAGATCCATTTCTTCTAGATCATCAGGATAAAGTTGTTCTAAATCTTCTTGAGAAAGTTGAGGAGAGTTGGGTTAACTTGCAAGGAAAGTACAGATCACAGCATCACAAAGATTATCTAGAGATGTATAGTTAACACCATTACCTTGAGTATGGGTAGTACTAACACCATGAGCAGTATCATTTGCTTTGTTAGTGTTGTTGGTGTTATTAGTGCTGTTAGAGACAAAGGTCACCATCTGTGAGTTTTGACTTGTGCTTGATGAAGCTGTAATTTCAGGTTCATATATTTTCAAGTTATTATACAAGTCATCCAAGCTAATGGTTTCAATTTCTACCTTGTTCCTCCAAATTAAGGCATGAGTCTTCTATTCCGATGGAAGACTTCTCAAGAGCTTTAGGTTCATATCTTCTTGACTAATCACTTCTCCTTGGTCTCCAAAATGATACTGATAAGGTTTGGTAACCTATAAAAAGGTTTGTCCATTGGACTTCAAATTAAATTTTTTTTTTTTTTTTTGCCAGTAAAGTTTCTCATATTGTTGTTTGAGAAGTGTACTCTAAACTTTCTTTGGGAATCCTTATTCCATCATTATCTTTCGCTATAGCCTCCATTGTAATCTTTGCATCTTGACATGAGTGAAACTTCAGTTGATCTTTGTTTGGAAGTGCCATCAACAGGGTTGCTCTTTCTTTTATTTCATTTCTCCTATCCTGTTTTTCTTCAGCAGTGGTTGGTTCATACTCCTGTTCAACTGTTCCAACAGTTCTTCTTAGCACTTTGTTCCCATTCTTGATTACTTCCCATAAGGAGTAATCAGTCATAAGAAAATATTGTTCTATCCTCATTAGCCAGAGATCATAGTCTCCTGGGTTAAGGATAGGTAGTCTTGCAGTCAGAATGTTTGTGGTTACTCCTACCTCCATCTTATCACCAAAAAAATAGATCTTGGATGAATTGGTTGATTCTCCATATTCAAAGCTTTAGAACCTGGCTCTGATACCATTTGTTGATCCCAATGAATAGATCTTTAACTCCTTAGCTTGTAAGGTTTAGTACCCTTGAATAAATCTAAAAATACTAAGTATGAAACATTGATTTAAATGATATAAACTATGTGGAAACTAGTTTATATCACTAAGAAGTATTCTTAATGAAACAGTAAAGTATGTTTTGACACAATGATATAATCAACACAATAAGCTTCAATATATATTAATACGATCACTCTGACTTAGTGATAGGGTTTACAACCTTGAAGCTATGAACTCTATGGAAAACTGATATCTAATTTCATAACCTATGATCTCCTTTTATACACTAAGGAGTCTTTTACAAGATAACTACGAATCTTTTGAGATCTTCTTTAATTCTAAACACATACATATCTTTCTATAGAATATAGAATATACACCATAAATAACTCCATGCATATCTTGTTACACATCTTTGTCTTCAAAACCTTCAGCAGTATTAAGTCCTTCACTAGCAATACAAACTAAAACACTAGCAGAGTACTAATATTATACTTAGCATAGCGTAGTATAAATCCGGTTAGCTACTGTTAGTTCTATTCTAAGCAGTACTAATCTGTGAAGATTTATTCCCAACACTTCTGGACATGATCCTTGAGCTCAAGAACCATAAGGGAGGACCACCAGACTACTAGACTAGATCCTTGTCATTTACAACTTTTATTTAGAATCCAACCACGGGATGTGTGGCATAAATATCGACACTTGTCATATTTTGGTTATGTAAAATATGTAGACAAGTTATTTATGACATAATGCAGTTGTGATTCTATTATACCTCGTTGTTTCATGATACAGATTTATATATGTTATGGTTGTCTATCCTATACCCTCTGTTAAGGTTATTCATGTATCGTATCTTTATGTATCCAGGTTACTATGGCTCTCTTACCACCAGGTTTTCTCGAACCTTTATATCCAGATATGATTAATGCTCAAGACATTAAGCATATGATTCTACTTACACAACCTAGAGACACTAAGCCTCTTGTTGGATCACCTATATCATTATCTCCATCTTCATCAGTAGGGTCTTCATCACCGGTTAGGTCAACTACACCACCATCAGACTATCCCTTTGATGAGTCTATCTTAGCGGAGTTAGATAACTCGTTATGGATCATACCGCGGCCACTGAAAAGTGAACCAGTCCTCAAGAAACCTAATAAGTTAGATGCTTGTTAGAGTACCCATCTTCAGAAGTCTTAGATTCTAAAATTTTCTGTTATATCCTGCAATGTAATATCAAAGGATGTGTATTTCTTTGTTAGAACTTGTATCAAATAAGTATCTATGTCAAATGATTTCAATATCACTATGTATGAAAATTTTGATTATTATACAAAGACTTGTGATATGACTATATCATTGTATGGATTCTTATTTTGTGTTGTCTTGTAAATGTTGATAGAATGGCTCCCAAGAGGACATCAACATCTGCAGCACCACCCATGACTCAGGCCGCCATCAAGAAACTAGTTGCTGATAGTGTTTCTGTAGCTCTGGAAGCACAAGCTGCTACCATAGAAAATACTGATAATACCAATAGGAACATCGGACAAGGTGAAACTCCTGTAGCAAGAAAATGTAGCTACAAAGAGTTTATGAGCTGCCAACCTTTCAATTTCAAATGTACGGAAGGCGCTGTTGGCCTCATCCGCTGGTTTGAACGAACTGAATCGGTATTTTCCTGTAGCAACTGTACCGAGGACTGCAAAGTGAAATTTGCTACTGGTACTCTAACTGAAGAAGCTTTATCCTGGTGGAATTCATTCACCCAGCCTATTGGAATAGAGGAAGCCTACAAGATTCCCTGGTCCGAATTTAAAAAGCTCTTAATACAGAAGTATTGTCCCCGAACTTAGGTTAAGAAAATGGAAGATGAATTTTACAATCTGACTGTAAAAGGAAATGATCTCAAGACTTACGTTAGAAGATTCTAGGAATTGGCAGTTTTATGCCCAATTATGGTGCCAAATTCTGAGAAACTCATGGAAGTCTTCATCGGGGGATTACCCCGAAGTATTGAAGGAAATGTTACCGCTTCAAACCCTCAAACTTTGGAGGAAGCCATTACCATAACTCAGAGGTTAATGGATCAAGTAACACAGCACAATTCTGTGCAAGGAACCAATGATCACAAACAAAAGTTTGATGATAGAAGAACCTTCAACAACAACAACTACCAGAACAACCGTAACAACAACAATAGCAACCGCAACAATGATCACCAACAACAACAGAATAGAAGGTAAGAAACTATCAGGTCTTATGCTGTCACCCTAACTAAAAATAATAGGTATGCTGGAAACCTTCCTTTGTGTAAGAAATGCAACCTGCATCAAACAGGACCTTGCACTGTCAAGTGTCAGACTTGCAACAAGGTGGGTCATCTGACCAAAACTATCGTAACAAAATGCCAGCCACTGGAAGCAACCTACAACCAGTATCCGTAACTTTTCATGCTTGCGGAGAGAAAGGGCACTACAAAAGTCAGTACTCAAGAGCAAACAACAATTCCCACGGAAGAGTATACTTGCTGAGAGACAAGAACGTTCACCAAGACCCGAACGTAGTCACGGGTATGTTCCTTCTAAACCAACATCTAGCTAGAGTATTATTTGATTCAGGAGCCGATAAAAGTTTTGTATCCATAACTCTTGCTTCTATGCTTAATATCCCATCAATTACACCAGATACTACTTATGACATTAAAATGGCCGATGGAAACCTAGTAGGCACTAATATCGTTATCCAGGGTTGCACTCTGATTTTGCTAAACCAACCTTTCGAAATCGACCTTATGCCGATTAAACTCGGTAGTTT
>BQNB010127585.1:1433-11933 GCA_026074375.1 Tanacetum coccineum
AAGTGTTAAAGTTAAAGAACTTCGAGAAAGATGCATAATTACAGCTTTCAAGTTATCAAATCAAGAATGGTATGAGCATGTCGGTCCAAAAGTCACAAGTTCACAAGATGGCAAAGTTTACGAGATGACAAAACGATATTATGCTTGGTTGATGATCTTAAGTTGCTCAAGATCACATTTTTCACAAACAAGTCATGATGAAGGAACAAGCTCGAGCCAAAAGTTAAATATCACTACAACAATTCACAAGTTAAAGACTATGAGATCAAGACTAAAGTGAAAGCATAGTATGCTAAGTTTAAATTTTTGTAAATTAGAGTGACCTCCCTTAGGGGGAGATTGTTAGAAATACGGAAAAGTATTGGTCACTTCCAATATATGTAGTCATAGCATAGTAACTAGTAATGTTATGTTAGAAAGCGAACCGGGCCAAAGTTACATTATAAGCCCATATCACAAGCCCATGGCCGGTTAGCTAGGCATATATAAACCCTCTCTATTGCTTGGAGAGGGTGTTGGTTGTTTATTTGTCACATTTTCACTTAAGCTAATATTATCATTTTTCTTTCTCTCTCTAAGTGTTCATCCAACCACCTCTCTCTCTCTCTAAAACTCTAAGTGAATCATTCCATACTTGTGTTAAGATTATTATACAATCTTTTGACCTTAAGCACTTAACCCATGTGAATTGAGAGTAATCATCAATGATGACGAGGATGTACTTTTTTCCATTAATGCTTGCGACACGCATTGGTCCACAAAGATCCATGTGCAACATATAAAGTTGTTCTTGATTGGTGTCTTCAGATTTAGGTATATGGGGTTTCTTCTTGCTTTTACCCATAGCACAAGCAGAACATAGATGGTACTTTTCGAATTTAAGCTTAGGGAGACCTCGAACAAGACCATGTCTAGCTAAATGGTTGATAGTACCAAAGTTCAGATGAGACAAACGTCGGTGCCATAGCTAGGACTTAGTCTTTGAGGCCTTTGACAATAGACATATCGGAGAGGACGCCATCATATCTCCAAGAGACAAAGTATACATATTGTTGCCTCGAGATCCAGTCAATAGGTCAACACCTTTTAGATTACGTATGAAGCAGGTGTGTTGACGAAAAGCAACTTCAAGGTTCGAATCACAGAATTGTCCAACAAAGAATAAGTTATGTCCAAGTCCTTCCACGTAGTAAACCCTTGAGATCGTAACATTTCCAATATGATAATCACCATATCCCATAATCTTTGCCATGCGATCATTTCCAAATTTGACTATACCAAAAAACTTATTGACGAAATTGGTGAGCTGAGAGCGATCTTCGGTTATATGCTTGGAGCAGCTGGAGTCCAAATACAAAATAACAATTTGGACGACCTGCATTCATCAAGAGAGGAAGATGGAACATCGGAAACTCTAGATCCCCAAGATTGACTGGGTTCCTTTTTGTTAGCAGATATAGATTTAAGAACCTTAGATTTGCTAACAGGAACATTAGTTTGAGATTTCCTAGGTTTCCTTGAGTAAACCAATGTTACAACAGGTTTAGGTGTTTCATTTTCTAGAGCAGTTGGTTTCCTAAGGGGTACTTCAGCAGTTGTGGTAATCCTAGTTAAAGAGCACGCATTTCCTACTATAGTGAAGGTCCGACCAGTAGGTCTCCAGATGTATCCAATATTTGTAAACACCTTTCCTGTTGGTTTTCAAAATTTTCTCTTTGAATATTTCTTAACAAATTTAGATTTTTTACGAGCATTCACATTATTGATAAAATTAAGAACACACAAATCATGATTATCAGAAAGCATGCAACCATTACACTTAACATATTTAAGTTCAAGATTCGCATTAAGCTTAGAATGCTGCACATGAGCAGTGCCTTTAGGTTGAACAACACAATCTTTATTTTTCAAACTAGATTTAACTTTCCTAGGGTGGGCTTCTACTTTATTCTTCTGAGTATTACTTGGTGTTTGCAGAATCTTATATTTCTTTGTATTGCTTGAAGGCTGTGATTCGCTAGCACTAGTAGATGGTTTTACTCCTATAGAAGACAACATAGGTTTGTTAGAAACTAGGTTTGATGTAGAGGCTGTTTTGGTGATTGTGTCTCCCGAGGATGTGACGGGCTCAATGAATCTAACTCTTTTGTCCTTGTTCTTTGGTGTCACAACCACTAATTTTCATCAGTATTATTGACACTCAGGCAGGTTTTACTAATGTGTGTAAGCAACTCCTGAATTAGTTTAGCATACCTACAGGCAGATTCTAAGGAATGATCTAGTGGATATTTTGATTTAACATGTTCAACTAGATCCTTAAGAACTGTAGCTTCTTCTTGAGTGTGCTTAATATAGGCAGAGTGAGCTGTCTTTTTATTCAACAATTTAGGGGTTATTGGTTCCACATCAATCTTAAGCATCTCTGGATCAATAGTGTGTTTCGTAACAGCATTATCAACTAGAGCTTTTCCTTTAAGTTTCCTTAAGTCATCCTTGAGAGCTGTAATTTCCAAAACTTTTTCCTGAAGACTAGCATTTAAATCAGAGATTTCCACAGACTTTAGATTGACTTGATTAATTAAATCATCACATTGTTCTTTTGATCGAATACGTGCTGGTTTAATCGAGTCATAAAGTTGCTTATAGGTCTGTTTCAAATGCTCATTCTCAGCAATAAGCTTTGACACCCTATGATCCAATTCAATATTTATTGTTTCAATCTCTTCTAAGTCTTTTTTAATCTTATCCTCATTCATTTTTCCACATAAAGATTTAATTCTCTCTTTCAACTTCTTTATGACCGTGTCTTTCTCTTGGGACTGAGCTTTCAATTCATTTAATTCAAACAATTGATCAAAACTTGGAGCACTTTGATTTGAAACAGAATTGTCCCTTTGAAAAATTTCCTGATTAAGTTGAGTATCAACTTCTAAAGAGATGCAATGTTTTTCAAGAGTGGTAAAACTTTTGAACAGTTTATCGTAAATCTCTTTTTCAACGAAATCCTTTTTGTTGAGAAGCTCAGTCTCAAGTTTTAGACACTTTTCACATTCATGCACATTCACAGAAGCATTATTCACAGACGAATTCACAAGTATGTTCACAATATCTTTGTTAATGACTTGTTCCAAGAGTCGTTCATTTTCGTTCAAAACTTGATTCATTTTCACTTCAAATGTTTTTGATTTAACACGATGTTGTTCCACATCCTGTTCTATTTGATGGAAGACATTTTGGATTTAGAAAGTTCATCAATCAAATATTGATTGAATGTATTAAATAAGTCCTTTAGAGCTTTTACAAATGGAATTATTTCATCCTTAAAATAAGCTTTTGTATGTTTAAACCCCCATGAGCCCTCAGTGATGGCTGTGGGTGTGGTTCTTTCTTTGACAACCACGTCAAAACCAGCAAGATGGTGTTTAAGTTTCTTCAAACTCGTATTAACCATGCTGACTTTAGGAAGTTCTTTTGGAACCTCAACTTTGGTGGGTCTACTAGAAAGAGTGGGTTCTGGAGAATTCATAGAATTCTGAGACCAAAAGGCTTGTTCAGCAGATAATTTAGTTTGTGGAACAAATCATTTTTCAAAATCTTGAGAAAGTTGATTAAGGACAGCATAATCGACTGGTGTAGTATTAACTTTTTTTTTCTAACATCATAGAATCTTTTTGTTTTAAAAGCATTTTTGAACGACTCTCTTCAGCAAGCATTAGGGTCTCTTCGGAGTCAGGAATCACAATAGCACTCGTATTCTTAATGACATTACCATCATAAAGCTTTGGTTCCAACTGCTGAGCTTTCTTCAGATAGAAAGGATTTTGAAAACCTAGAGCTTGTTTAGTGGTATGATCATAGAAAAACTGAGGTTTCGTCAACATGTGAACAGTTTGTACAGATTGATCTTTTTTAAAAACAATATTATCTAGTTGTTTGATCTTCTTTTCTAACGCAATCTCTCTATCAATGTTCCTAGATTCTTCTTTCTTAAAATCATTTTTGAGAAGAGTAACTGTTTGCATTAAAGATTCCTTTTCTTTTAAATGTTCAGAAAGAGTTTGTTTAAGACGATCAATCTCTACAGACTGTGCACTTGAATCTGAAATGGTATCATTACTCCTTAAATCAACATTTTGTCCTTCTTTCAAAACTTTAACTTGTTCTTTATATCTTTCAAGCTCAGCAGTTAAAGTATCATTGACACTTTTATTGTCCATATTTATATTGGTACAATTAACTACTTGGGTTTTTAGTTGTTCAATCACAGATAATATCAGTGCATCTTGTTGTGCAGAAGAGTTAGAATTTTGAATAGCTGCCTGTTGTGATTCAATCACATACTGAGAATAAGGAATGATATTGCTATCACTGTTTATTTCAGTCTCTGAATGAGTCACAACATTCGACTGTTCAGAAGACGGCATCGCCTGCACAGCTTGATTAAGCATATTATTATTTATATTATCATGATTGTGTACCTCAGCAAGAGCATCTGAACCATAATGAGATAAATTCGCCATGAGAGCAACTTTGGCAGTGTTGAGTTCATCACAATCAGAGTCATATGCATCCAAATCATCAGCTTGATAAGCAGCATTGTGAGTAATGACAGTCTGTGTGGCTTGACCTTCTGGAATTCCTGGATCTGCCAAAAATGCAAGTTCCTCCTCATGTAGAATTTGACCACTTGCTTGAGCTTGTACCAACAACACTTTATCCTTAAACCAAGAATCATCTTGTTTCCTCTTAGGGGTTTAGTTGCATGTTTGGACTTATGGCCTTCCCCTTTGCAGTTGTAACAGATAACAGTCCTTTGTTTCCCAGAATTGCTTCCACTTGCTCCTGGAGTGTATGTCCTTGTAGTACCCACAGCTAAAGACGTTTTTCTCCCCTGAATTGGTTGTAATGTTACTCTTCATTATTTATCGGTAGCTGTTGCTAAGGTTTAACGAATTCCTTAGCTGATTATTGGTAGTAGGGTAGCAGGAAGAGACAACAGCAGTCAAGAAAGACATCATGTGATTGATGACATCAATGGGATCATCACCTTTCTGGAAAACTGGAACAATAAGATCTAAGTCTGGCTGAGAAAGTTCTGTGGGAGCATATTCCAATTAAGGGATGGATGCTGATGGAGAATCAACGTTGTGGTGAAGTGATGATTGATAATCATTGGATGGATTAGTGATTGAAAGAGGTGTTGATGATTGATGAGTTGAGTCATTGTGTTTTTTTTTTTTTTAGACTGATAAGGTGAATATACTGTGGAGAATGGATATGGTGAAAACTTGTGTTTGTTATTGGAGTGGTTTGGTATGAGTTTGATAAGGAGACTGGTCATCTAATGGGATGCCAACCAAAGAAAGCAATCTGAGTTGCTTCATGCATAAAACGAAGAACCTCATTTGATGAAAAATTTTGTTGATCTAAATATGCATGAAGCTTATCAATGTTAGTTGTGTGCAAAATCCGAACCAGTTGAATCAGTACAAATTTGCTCCACTCAGGAGCGTAAGGAAGTATTCAAAAAACTTTATGTTTTTACTTGATATTTTTCCAGTTTCTTGTTGTAGATGTTCATGTCATTGAGTAGCAGGAAAATCTCAAGTAGAATTCAGGTAGTGTTTCCCCTTCTTATAAAGAAATATCGAATTCATAATTAACGCTTACCACTCCTTTCCTGTTTTATCTGAAGTTCCTTGCATGAGAAGTTGATTCTTTCCCCAAAGTTCCTTGGCGATTTTATGAGCGTTAACCAATGGCATAGACCTCAGGTGGTAGTCTTGGTGAATGATATTTGTTGCTTGATACACAATTAGTTGGAATTGCTTACGTAGCTAATAAACTCAGAATATATCTTTGGTTCTTGTCATCTATTTTCCTCATTGAAGGCTAAATGAGTGGACCATTTTCAACGATTCAAGAATTCATTTTCAATGTTTGTCTTTTCATTTTGTTATAGCTTATTATGCTTTTCCAAGAATCGTACATATCCTTTTCCAACATAGGTGGACGATTGTCAGCACCCGAAAGAATCGCTTTGTCAGCAAGAGTCGTCATTGTGAAATATGTATGTTAAAAGATTACTTGTTTGATCGGACGGTGGTAGAAAGAAATTGTGTTTAAATAAGTTGTCTTTTAAGTGATTTAAGTCTTGAAACTACACGGGATTTTACAATTCTTGACAAAACCGGGAAAGACACGTAAATGTTTCACGGGATTTTACAAGTCAAAGAAATAAACCGTATAATTTTAGAAATTTGAGTTGTTCGACTTAGGTTGTTCGACTCAGGTTGTTCGACTTGAGTTGTTCGACTCAGGTTGTTCGACTTGAGTTGTTCGACTCAGGTTGTTCGACTTGGGTTGTTCGACTCAGGTTGTTCGACTTGGGTTGTTCGACTTGGGTTGTTCGACTCAGGTTGTTCGACTTGAGTTGTTCGACTCAGGTTGTTCGACTTGGGTTGTTCGACTCAGGTTGTTCGACTTCAACAGTGACGAAACTCAAAATCTCAAAAACACAAAAAGACACTTTTTTGATCGGTTTTTTGCAAAAAATCTTGTACAACTAGTGTTACTAACCCTATTGGAACAAGAAAAATAGAAACTTTAAGGTTTTTAAGCCGAAAATTTTAAAATCAAGATTTTGTTCTTTGTAAAGGTTTTGAACACAAAAGATGACCAAAAATGAAATTTTTCTTGATTTAAAGCTTGTACACCTATATCCTAAAGATACTAGATCAAATTTACCAAGGTAAATGATCTTTTAGTGTACCCAAATAGCTTCGAATCAACAAGAAAAAAATAAAAGGAAGGACGATTTTTGCAATATGACACGAACAAAAAAAATAAACACAAAAACTAAACACACCACTCCATGGCTCTTGATACCAATTGAAGAATATTAGTAATCTTTAACAACAAGAACTAGAGAGAGAAAGTGGGAAGGAAGGAAGTATTTTAGAGAGAGAAAGACAAGAACATGAAATGCATTACTATGTGAAAATACAACCAACCAACCACCTCTCCAAGGCATGGAGAGGTGTATTTATACTTACAAATGGCACGTGGGCTTGGGCTTGCATGGATTAATCCATGGGCCTTTGCTAACTAACTATGTAAGTTTCCAAAAATTGCTTAACAAGCTAACGACCGTTATCTATGGAAGTGACCGACACTTTTGTGTTTCTAACATATATGTAGGCAGATATGTTACCTTGGTGCCCCATATACGTAGCCAGCGAAGAAACGAAACGACATTAGGGAAAAAAGAGAAAAAGAAAACCCAATAGGCCCACTCCAAATGCCCCAAATAAGCAGCCCAATATAAAGGTAGACCGGCCTACCCTATTTGTTGTTTTTTATTTCTATCTTGGTTCTGTCAGGTTATGAAACCATTTGGCTCAGATAGGAGCGTCACAGGTCTTTCATGGCTGCATACCAAATAGGTAGCCTAGCTAAGTAATAGACCGCTCATAATCATCATCTCCATTCGATAGTAATAGTAGGCCTTTTGTTTTTTTCATTTTCTTCAAGTCGTTTCGTTTCTTCTCTTATACACGATCATTCTAGAACTACTCAGCTACCGTCATAATTCATGATACACCAATTATTTTAGGCCTGCTGAGTTACTGTCATAGCTCATGAGCACAGCAAATGTTATTAAATCTCACAGACAATATTTTTATGATGGTGCTGCTATTACGACTGTCACATATGTATATAAAAAAAAACCACCACAACAGCTCAAAACACAATGATTAGAAGCACAATGTAGCATCCGACTACATGATAAGGGTTTTATCACTCTTATGTATGCTCGGAATTAGAAGCAGCACCTATTCTATATTGCGCAGCTACACGTGACAGTGCCTCTAAACCTCTCATTTACCACATAATGATGACCAATTCCTATCACCATGAAATTAGGAGTGGTCCACAAAGATGGATACATAGAGAAAGAAACAAGCTATAAAATTAAAAGTAAGACAACATACCTGGCACTCCATTAACTCGTACACGATCAGCTGCTAACACTATAGTCTTTGTACCAATTCAACCCCTGAACGAACCTATCGTGCCAACAATCGGTTTATGAGTGTTTGTCATATGCACTTTAAAAATACCCGTATTATCCGAGAACGACAACAGAAACAATAACAACACCAGAAGCATAAACACTACCTACAAAATATCTGTAAACATAAGAAATAGCGAATATAAAAAAATGCAAAAGGAAGCGTATAGTAAAAGTGACTCACCTGTGTTGTCAACAGATGGTATACAACCATCGAACTGAAAATGTATCCTAGGAAAGTCTATATTGTTCGTTGAAGTAGATATTGTACCTGAATCTTCTAAACGATTAGACTGACGAACACAATATCTTTTCAACTGAAGTTATAGTGCAAAATCGTTCATATTACCCGTAAAGGCTCAGACAAATTATAAATAGAAAAAGCAGATGCATCCGCCTTGGCTGCAAACTTAATAGTTTGCCCCGCCAAGATACGGACGATTGCATCCTTAACCGAACATGTTTAAATTCATCATCGCCATTTATAATCAATATCACCAATATTTATACACATTCTCATTGAGCGGCTAAACTGACATCCCACTGCCCTGTTTTACTTACCTATATACTAAAGATGGAAACAGAAAGTGGCAAAATAAGGTAGGAAGGACCACCTTTATATGCCCCACATATGAGGTATTCTAAAATCAGAATTAATCGGACAAAAAAGGACGAAACAACGTCATGGTTGCAAACACCTGTTGCATTTGTTTAAATACCGTCTGGGTTGCGAACCCATGATACGGGTCAAATACCACCCAATGGCCGACCATTATTAAGATTATGCTACCTGTAAAGGCTCATACATATTATAAATAGAAAAAGTAGATGCATCTGCCATGGCTGCAAACTTAATAGTTTGCCCCACAAAGATATAGATGATTACAACTTTAACTGAACCTGTTTAAATTCATCATCGTCGTTTATAATCAATATCGCCAATATTTATACACACACTCATCCAACGGCTTAACTAACATTCCACTGCCCCAATACCACATATGAGGTATTCCAAAATCAGAATCAATCGGACAAAAGGGGATGAAACAATGCCATAACTGCAAACACTGATTGCATTCGTTTAAATACCATCCGGGTTGCCAAGCCAATATACGGGTCAAATACCACCCAATGACCAATCATTATTAAGATGGTCGAGACACAATAATTTTGTCACTCCATTAATATCAAGAGGATTAATGTCACACTCTCAACTAACTATAAATACTCTAGGCAGTTGTTCGAGAACATCAAAAACAACAAAATCTGTTATTTTCCACAGTCTCGACCAACTTCCTAAAGTATTTCTGATGTTCAAGAATGCCCTGCCAAGATAAATCAAACTCGATCAGAATCCACACCTGTCAACGTAAACATGAAACCCACAGATTAATCGACATCTATTTTTGACCCGACACTAAAATTTCAAAAATCCTCAAATATTATTTTACAAAAAAAATTGATGATGTTTATAAACTCACAATTCAGAATAAGAAACCTGTTCAAATTCATCATTGCCACTTATAATCAATATCACCAATATTTATATACACACTCATTCAATGACTAAACTAATGCTATTTCGGTTCACTGTCAAACATGATCACACATGAAGAAATATTAGGGAAGGACTTGGCCTATTTTTCAGTAAGCTATTGGTTAAATCCCACCGAACCCCACATATGAGGTATTCCAAAATCAGAAACAATCAAAAGGGGACCAAACAACACCATGGCTGCAAACACCGGTTGCATTCGTTTAAATACCATCAGGGTTACAAACCCAAGATACGGGTCAGATACCACCCAATGGTCGATTATTATTAAGGGATTTATCTTACACTAGTTTGCCTCATATGGAAAAAACATATACAATCAACACCTATCAACAAAAACATGAAACCTCATGAATTAATCGACATCAACTTTTTACCCCATACTAAAATTTCAAGAATCCCCAAATATTTTTTTACAAACAAAAAAACAAAAAAAATATAATAAAAATCAACCTCATACATGCAATCGAGCTTATTCCTTTGTGAATGAAAAATCAGCCGACACAGCGCACCACTTAATTATCATCCATAAAATTAACACCAATAGAGTTTGGGGTTAACACCAACACCAATAGAGTTTGGGGTTAACACCATAACCCATCAAAATTAGACATCGACACTGCCAAAACGGTGAATGTTAGATTTAATGACATTTGATTTGCTCATGAGTTATGACGGTAGGTGAGTAGATCTAGAATGAGCGGTGTATCTAGTTATGACGGTATGAGTTATGACGGCAGTTGAGTATATATAAAAAACCCAATAGGCCCACTCCAAACAACCCAAGTAAGGAGCCCAACATAAAGGTAGCCCAACCTACCTTATTTTGTCGCCTTTCGTTTCCATCTTTAGTATATAGATTTGATGGGTA
>BQNB010127586.1:4075-19419 GCA_026074375.1 Tanacetum coccineum
TTCTTCACAAAAGAAATTTGCAAATACTTAGCCTATATAAAATCCAACTCGGCATATTTAAAATCTACTTGAGATTAGCACAAGTTTTTTTTACTAATGAATTCAAGTCTAGCATGTTTAAAGTCTACATGAGACTAGCACAAACTATCATAATTAATTATTTAAGGGAGAAAGCTAGAACTCTACACGTACGATCGGGTTAAAAATTACTTTCTATTCTTACCAACGGAAAACCTACATTTTTGTCTTAACACTTATATATATATTTTTTTTTATTATATATATTTTTTTATATTTATGACTAAAAATTTAAATTTTTTGCTATTTTTGTGGGAAAACGGGTACGTGAGAACAAAACAATAAGCCGGTAACATCAAATCGATAGATTTCCTCCCCAAACTAAAATGAAACATTGTCCTTAATGTTTAAAGTCGGGTCTCTTACGTAAATCTAAGCCGTTTATGAATTATGCAAAGATAAACGTTAATCGATAATGATGAAAGGATATGAATCTCCCAAAACTAATTTCACACAAAGGATGAGAAGCTCGAGTAGAACGGGAAACAACACCGGACACGAGAGGCTTCAAAAATTGTTGAGTTGATCATACAAAATCACAACAAACAAGCAACAAACATCGAGAAATCGGAAAGAGTACAAGCCTCTCTCAACACAACACATTAGATAATAGAAAATAGAGAGAAAATAGAAAGGATAAGCATGGGGTGAACTCCCACGAAGCGGCTTGTTTTTGGTCACCGAGTCGCAAGCTCGACTCGATCCCTGAATTTAGTTGTCCTTAGGGAGAGCAATACTTAGAACAAGAAACTTCCATTGAAAATGCCATCGGATGATGAAACGTGATGATGCCGGGGTCAAAAACAAAATTCTCACTCTTAAAGGAGAAAATCAAAGGTGATTCCTCGGTGTAAGTGAAGAATGGAAGAAAAGTCCAAATTATAAATGTGAAGAAATTGACATCTTCAACATTTAAAGGTAACACCGTTTCACTTAGGTAAAAATCTTCATTAGGTTTAACAAAAGCATTTTTCATAGCCAAAATGGGCGTAAATCTCATGCAAACATCGGGTGGTTTTGGAGGAGGACGAGGAAATGACAGATCGAAATGAAATGATTCAAACTCGGGAAGCTCCAAAAGAGGTTCATTTGAAATATCAATGCTAAGCAACCCCTACTGATCGGGCTCAATCTCAAAAAGAAACGAATCATACTCGGGAAGAGAGTAATTAACATGAGTAGTGGTGTTGCCACTTCTCGTCTCTTCCGTATGATCGCTAAAAGTCTCGAATTCGGGTAAAGAATTATCCAAATGAGAAAGAGAAGTATCGGACTCCTCTAAGAACGAATCACTATCCGCGACGGGGATAGGAAATGGGGAAGGAGACTCGAACACAAGATCCGGAGTGGGGTTATCTTTCAAAAATTCGATTTTAGAAATAAGACGATAGACGTTTAATAATTTTTCAAGAAGAATAAACAATCGAAGTATCACGGTTAATCAAAGATTCCACAAGTTCGGACTCAACATTAACACGATTATCATCACAATTAGGCACATCACACGTATCGTCGGAAATTCCCTCAAACTCACTTGGGATTGGGACAAGGTTCTCAACACTAGACTTTATTACTTCGTCCGATTCTGTTGCCGGAATAGTGTCGAGATGCTCATCCCCCATATTTAGAGAATTATCGGGTTCTTCGATCGGTAAGTCAGGTGTGATAGCTTTGGACGTAGAATTTCGAGCAATAATATCTCCTAAAGGAATAGAATCATCCTCGTCATCACAAGTAATAGAAAGCATGTAACGACAGGCAGCAGAATACTTTTCTTCTTCGTAAGCTTGCTCCTTTTTTTGAACTTTGCTTCCTCATTCATTAAAATCTTGCTTAAGTTTTTGAATTCTAATCTCACAATCTCTCTTATATTCTTCATCAATCTCCTCGCCTCGAAATCTTTTATAACCCAAATCATTTATTATTTCCTTAATTTCTCTATCGACCAATTGCTGTTCATGCATCATTTCCTCGATACTCATATCCTCTATTTTCTTTCTTCGATCTCTTATTATTTCTTCAAGTTTTTCTTCCATTTTATTAAGGACTTGTAGAATTCCTTGATGATCGACGGAGTCCTGCGGGAGTTGTGGTTGGTCAAATCCGGAAGAATCATAACTCGAATTAAGTTCATAGTAAGTTTCATTGATCAGTTGACATTGATAATCAAAATGAGAACCTCCGCAATAAGCACAACAAAAACTTGGTGAATTTTGCGGATAATAATTATCACTAAAGTTTTGATCGTAACACGGTTCCGGCTCATAGACAAACGGGACTTGTGATGGATAATCATAACCGTAGTGAGAATCATTCCCACAATACTCGTATGAATATGTTTTGAACTGGGGTTGTGGAGGTGGATAAGAAAAATATGGAGAATTATCAACAAAGTTAGGCTTTGAAACATGAGGTAATGACGGTTCTAAACTTGGAAAAGTTTGTGGAATTTCATTAATGGTTTGATTGCATGGCTCTGGTTTAGAAATGATCGGATCTTTTGGTGGACAATTATAACCGAAATGAGCACCTTTACCGCAAGATTTACAAATGCAATGTCGACAAAAAATTCCGTCTAATGAATCACCGCACTCATAACAACAATTATGGTTAATTTGTGGTGGTTCTTGCGAAGATTTTTCACCTTTGGTGGATGCGTTATTGCGAAGATTTTTCACAGGTGTGTCTTGTGTTGACAACGCCTGGCTCTCGTAAGTGCAATTTAATCAAGACGTTTGGTATTGTTATCGGTGCATGGTACGGAATGTTGTCTTGAATAAGTCTTTTGAAATCCCAATTTTAGACACATTACGGTCGAAGCAAGGCTTATCACGAATTTCTTCTCGTTAAATGTGTACATTCCTGCGTACAACTTCGGGACCATAAACCGGTGGTTTTCCACAGTCTCTGCACGCAAGCAGGAGAAGAGCTCGAAGTACAGGGAATTCAAGAATCTTGTCTTCAAGACTCCCTATTGGAACACTATTCTCTAGTGTACAACTTCGCCCAATGTCGAGCATTCCTTGATAGCGGTAAAGGGTTTTTTTATGAACGTTGAGCACTGCCCATAAGAAATTAAACAATTTGTGTAGAGGGTTAGGAAGAAAGAATTAAATGGATAAGAAGGAAAAGAAGATTATTTTGGTTTTGTCGATTCTTTAACACAAACATATTTTTTACGGGAAAAACGATTGAGAGAAAACTTAAACCCAGTATTCAAACTAGTTCACGAGCTCTCAAAAAATTGTGCTATTTCGCTAAGGGGAGCCTGGTTCCTCCGTAAGTGACACCGCAAATGGCAATGGTTTTAGATTGTATCTTTGGTGTTCGATTTGGGAACTTTTCAAGTTCACCGTGAAACTTTATTTATGATAGTTACCTCAATGGAATTGGATTATTATATGTTGGTGTTCGGATACCAATTTGTTTATTTAATTTCTTTTTTAAAGTGGATTTAATTTTTTTGATATTTTTGATTCTTTATTTTATGTGAGATAGCTATACTAGAAGAAAAGAAAATCTATATTTTTTACTTTTTTGGGATTCTTTTTTTGAATTATAAAACAGAAGAATGAAACTTTCGATTGGACGAAAGAAGATTCAAACCAAATCAAAAGCACCAAACAAAGGATTCTGAGAACACTATTCCCAGCGGCAGACGGCGCTCCAAAAATGATTGTTTGGTTTATACACACTTGTAGAAATTATACTATATATGTAATAATGTTTCCAAAGTGCAATTAAGACAATTCCTTAAGGAAAATTCTACTCTAAATTATATATAATATATATATGTGTACGTATATATAGACGGGTAAGAATATGTATCACCGGGTCTCGTTTATCCCTCAACGACTAGTGAAAGTGATAACCTTCGTTTAAGCTTCTGATTCTGATATTGATGAATGATCAAAAGATATTTTTTAGATAATCGTACTTTCTACTAAATTTAAATACCTTCAACAATTAAAATTTGACAATTAAAGGAAATTAAACTTCTATTAAAAGAAATACGGGAAAGCAGTAATAATACGCACGTACGATTATGCAAATTAGACTAAAAATTAATGTCCCTAAGATTGTAAATTATTTGTTTATAAACCTAATTAGGATAAATAGAAAATTGTTTAAGAACAAAGAAAAAAATTTGTTTTTGATTATTTTTGAAATTTTTTTATTAATTAATATTAACTATTTCATGTTCTTATTAAATCCTAGTAAATATAAAAAGAAAAAGAAGAAATAATTGAAAATTATATTTTTCCCAGAAGTAAAATATGTAAAATAAGAATTTAAGAAAAAAGAAATTACTATTTTGGCTTTTTAGTATTTAAAGATTATAATTTCTTCTAAAAATTAAACCTAATTAATAACTTTTTAAAAGTAATAAGAAAATATAATCTAAAATTTTTAGTAAAAATAAAGACTAAAATAAAGAAAATATGCAGAATCTGTGTATAAAAATAAAATCTTAATTCTGTTACTTTTTCATTTAAAACCTTAAAATTAACTAATTATAAAGCGTAAACCGCTAATTAGACTGAATTTAAACTAATTAAAAAATTAAATTGAACTTAACTTTTTAAACTTAACTGGGGGACTTAACTATGCAAATCCCTAAAGGACTTACAGTCAAAGACGAACTAAAGCTTAATGGAGGGACTCACTGGATGAAACTTAAAGTGGCAAAATCCAACCCTTGAGACCAGGAGCTCCCGACTTCAAACTAAGTACCTTCTTAGGCTTAAAAATATGATGGAGAAACTATAAAAGTTTTTGACTTTTATGAAAAACTAAATACTAGGACTTAAAAAGGACAAATAATTAAGCTATTTTAATAAAAGAGACCTAAACTGAAACTAACTAATAAACTCAAAAACAGCTTATCAAAAAGCTGTCACAGAAAGTGGGGCTTATCTTTGGTTTTTACTAAATAAGCTATAAAAAGCTCAAAATAAGTTCAAAATGAAAAAGGAAAAGTAATCTGAAAAGCTCATGATGTACACTAACTAATTTTTAAAAACTAAAAGTCTTAAAAACTCTTAATCCTATTTGAAATTGATAAGCAAGATAGCTAACTCAGGAATAAACCAAAAAGACACAAAATTCTTATTAGCTAAAAAAACTTAAAAAGCTAAACTAGACTATAAGCTTCTGAGAACTTAAAAAACAACTTATTAACTATCTATTTAAGCAATAAAATCAACTACCTTAAGCTAGGATTCAAATTTTAAGAAACTAGTGTTCTAACCTACTGTTTTTGGCTTTTTAGCTTTTTGAGTAACTTTTGACAGCAAAATTAAGCAATAAACCTAAAGATAATTCATAATCTATATTAAGCTACAACTAATCTAAATCCTACTTTAATCTTAGAATCTAAAACCTATGATTACCTAGCTTGGTCTTAAGCCAAAAATGACAGTAGGAACACCTTAGTTCATACTGATGCACTTTGCACAAGTGCAAAATTATAGTGCAGGCTACCTAAAGGGTAACCCTGCACTAAGCCACACTCCAATTGAGTGCAAAAATACAATTCAAACAAGATCTAAGCCTTGGAGGGCTTAGATCAAATTTTGCACAAATGAAAATCCAAGAGAAATTCCCCTGGTGCGGGAATTATAAAATAAGCCATAATTTGATTAAAAATGTAAACTAACTTATGATATATGTTTTCCTAATGTTTTTAACTGAAATCAAAGCTGTTTCAAAAGGTTTGCACAAAAACTTTTGACTTTAGATAGTCAAATAAGCTTAAACCAAACACTCCTTTAACTCATTAACAGATTTAATAAAAACTTTTGGAAATGAATTCTAACTTACTAACCTATGATACCAGATGATTAATAGCTTTTAACTATCTTAACTAACATAATCTAACAACTAATTATCTAGATATCAAAGATCTATACTATGCTATCTAATATTTTTGGATTTTTTTAGGTTTAATGACAGAATTGAAATTAACCTATATCTATTATTATTAAACTAAAGACAGAAGTAAATTTATAACTAATACGCAATAGAATATAAAAATAAGCACAAGTAGCATTAGAATAACAAATTAGCTGTTGATACTATAAAGCAAATTTAAAAAATTAGATACAATAGAAAATGTAAATGGAAAACTACCCCCCCCTTTTTGAACCCCCCCCTCTAGCCAACACAATAGGAACAATTAAGGCAGCTACAAGCTCCCTTCTTATTAATAAGCTCGGGTAATAGTCCATGAGGATCCTTCCATTTTAATCCCCCTTCTATAACTGCAACAAATCCAAAAGCTAAAGTTATAGTCTTTTAAAAGCTGATTATTAAGTTTTAGATATATGAATGTTGGGATTAAGAATGCTCAATCTATCACTTATAAGGACTGAAAGATCTTATGAATAATCTTTATAGGTTTATTGAGACAATTGGCTCTTTATAAAGCTATAAAAAAAGGAAAAGAAAGTATATAACTAAATTAAAACTAAATATCAATAATAAAAACTGAATATACTCCTTAAAGAGAAGTTATTACAACTGAATTAAAAATTACATTAAAAAAACAACATTAGGGCAAAAAAACTAGAAAAAGAAAAAAGATTACCAGGGTGCTCTAACGATGTGGTATGAAGAGGATTTCTATTTATAGCACCCAAGTGAAGCTTCAATTCCCTCCTGAAACCATCTCCTAGCCTTCAATCCGCACCTTGATTCTTTTTCATCTTTAATCCTAATTTGAGCCCTAGAAAAAATCATTTGTGGACATTTGAGGATTGCAATCAATCATTCTTATTTAGATCATTTGTGTGTGATAAAGGATTGTCAGCGTGTCATTATTTGATGTGACATGTTGTGCTTCTTTTGTGAGTAGATTATCACAAAAACTCTTCACTATGTGTGCTTTACCATTGCTGACGTTTTGATTTGACTAATCTGTCCTTGCAATCTTGTTAGTGAGCTCATGAATTGACCAATAAAGCCCTTAATTTCCATTTGCCCCTTGTTTTACCCTGGCTAGTGAAACGAAAGTGACGATGAACAGTAAAAAGGGCTTCGCGCCTTTTTACAACTTAAAACGGGTAACATATTTTTAAACTTTGGGTTAATTGCAATTTTGGTCCTTGTGTTTGGTTTTTCCCATTTGTAGTATAAATTAAGTTTGGAATGGTGCAAGATTGGTCCCTGTGGTTTATAAAAAGAGTGAATGGGCTAGGGTTTTGGGCTTATGGATCCGGGTGAGGCCCATTTAGGCTTAGGGACCATTTATGGACTTTTTTGAAAGTTGAGGGGCTT
The DNA here is from genome assembly GCA_026074375.1 of Tanacetum coccineum. NCBI lineage: Eukaryota > Viridiplantae > Streptophyta > Magnoliopsida > Asterales > Asteraceae > Tanacetum > Tanacetum coccineum. The sequence continues at coordinate 11,432 of BQNB010127586.1, forward strand.
AAATGGAATATTTTGGGTCTTGTTGACTTTTGTTGACCATGATTTGACCACTTTGACTGAGGGTTTGACTTTTCCTGGCTTTGCTTCCGGCTTTTGTTCACTCTTCCGTTCTCGTGTCCGTGCTTGCTTGTTTTTGATGGTTTTCTTGTGATTTCTGATATATCCGTACCTGCACACACAAAACACAAATACAAGCATATTTTTGCCATTTTTGGTCTGTTTTGGGTTTATTTGGGCTATTTTAAGCATAAATGGATATGTGTATTTAACACTTATCAAAATTCCCCAAACTAAACGATTGCGTGTCCTCACGCAATATCACATGCCTTATAACCAAATACCTCGAAACTTCCCCAAACTAAACCTTTGAAAAGTAGCAAAGATTTTTGTTGAGAGAGTTAAGAGATCACAAGTTATAAAACACCCGATTTCCCATTTTCAAAGATTTTTCTCTTTTTATGATTTTTCTTGATAATTAACTACCTAACTACAACTTATTTGTGTTGACATAATGTATTGTTTTCATTACCTCATTGGTAACTTTAAGGATCATAGAATAAAAAGCACAATTAAGTGTCTAAAAGATAACTTCATCATCCCCGATTTTTCACTTTTCCCATGCTAAGCTTAAAAACTTTAATTCAAAGAAGTAGAAACTAGTGGATAAGAAATAAAAATCATCAGAGTGATAATGGGACGAGTGTTTAAAAACAAGTGATGGATGATTTTCTGTAGGGAAAAGCGTATTAAAAGAGACTATGTGTAGCTAGACTCCTCAAGCAACAAGGTGTAGCTAAAAGGATGGTATAGGACACTCATTGAGGGTTGCTAGAATATGGTTAGCTGACTCTTAGATACCTACCACATTTTGGGGCAGAAGCAGTTTCTACTGCTTTCTAAGTACATATAGGGTCTTATAGTCAAGCCTCCTAACCAAGACTCTTATGATCTCTTAGGGTTTTAAACCAGCTATAGGATTCTTAAAACCTTTTGGGATGTCATGTTACTATCCAATTACCTTAGATAATTTGGGCAAGTTTGATGGCAAGAGTGATGAAGGTTTCTTTGTTGGATATTCCTTAAGTAGCAAAGCTTTTAAGGTATACAACATTAGAACCAAAAAAGTTCAGGAAAACATGCATATTAGGTTCTTAGAGAATAAGCCTCTGATAGAAGGAAATGGTCCAAAGTGGTTGTTTGATCTTGATTCTCTAACTCAATCAATGAATTATGTACTAGTGGTTGCAGGAACATTTTCTAATGACTTTGCAGGGCTTACAAGGAGTTTCTGAGATTTGTCAATTTCAACAAGATCAGAAATGCTTGTATGACAATTTTGAAAGGGATGCTTCATATTTTGGTAATGATGCACCAAGATCTGTTGAAGATAGCAGTCTTAAGGATAATCGGTATGGTGATCACAAGTCATATTGCCAGACAGAGTTTACTGGTAGTAGAAGAGTTTAGTATTATTGTCTTGAAGTTAATACTTGCTACTCCTGAAGACTTGGTAGGACCTAGTCCTGCATCTGAAGACACACAAGTAGAGGACCAAGAAATTGAATTGGGGAAAATTCACAAATCTTATTGCAGTAACCCTACCATCCTTACACAAGAATTCACAAAGATCACCCAATTGAACATGTGTTGGTGATGTGCCGATTCTGTTTAAACAGAAGAATGACAACTCGTGACTCTGATCTAGGTTTCTTGGCTATATATGGAAGGAAGTCTCATTAGGAACTTCATACATGTCTTTTGCTGTTTTCCTCTCTCAGGAAGAACACAAAAAAGAGTTTCTAACGCTCCTTTGTGATCCAGAATGGGAGAAGCCAATGCAGGAGGAACTCTTAGTCAAACTGCAAAAAAGGTTGGATTCTTGTGGATTTACCTAAAGGTCATAGAGCAATTGGTACAAAGTGGGTATACATAACAAGAAAGTTGAAAGGGGGATTGTATCAGAAACAAAGCAAGATTGTGCTCAAGGACATATCAAGAACGAGTGCATAGGACTATGATGAGTCTTTTGCACCTGTGGCTAGAATTGATGACATAAGATTGTTCCTAGCTTATGTTCCTATATGGGATTTATGGTCTATCAAATGGATGTAAAAAGTGTTTTCCTGTATGGTCAGATTGAAAAGGAGGTATATGTATGTCAACCTCCAGGTTTTGAAGATCCTGACTATCCTAATAAAGTCTATAAGGTAGTAAAAGCATTATATGGATTGCATCAAGCACCCAGAGCTTGTATGAGAACTTTGGCAATTATTCTTTGTGCAATGTTTTCAAAGAGGAAGATTGACCAAACATTTCAGTCAGAGGACAAAAGAGACCTATCTTGCTTGTTCACATCTATGTGGATGACATTATTTTGGATTCTACAAAGAAGGAAATATGTGATGAGTTTGAGAAGCTTCTGAAGGATACTTTTCAACAATGAGTTTATGGTAGAGAGAACTTACTTTTTTTGGGGTTACAGGCCACAAAAAAAGAAAAAGGCATTTTTATCAAGTCAGATTAAATATGTCAATGACTTTTGAGAAAGTACAACTACACCGATGTGAAGTCTGCCATCTACTCCACAGGATTTGGAAAAGCCTTTGGTCAAGATGGGAGATTGTTGTGATGTTGATGAATACATCTTTATAGATTATGATAGGGTCTTGATGTACCTTACAGCATCAGGCAATATCATGTTGCAGTTGAGCATGTGCGAGGTTTCAAGTCTCTCCATAAGGACCTCCTATATACTTGATGTTAAGAGGAATTCTTTTACCTTAAAGGAAAACCATCTTTAGGACTTTGGTATTCTAAGGAGTCTCCATTGAAATTAGTTGCTTACACTGACAGTGACTATGCTGGAGAATAAAAGATAGGAGTCAACCAATGGAGGGGGGGGTTTTGGTTCCAGTTTTTGGGAAATAGGTTGATCTCTTGGCAATGCAAGAAACAAACTGTAGTTGCCACTTCTACAACTGAGGCTGAATACGTGCTGCTGCAAGTTGTGTGGGACGGTTCTCTGGATCCAAAACCAACTACTGGACTATGGGTACAATTTCATGAATATTGTTATTTATATTGACAATAATAGTACTATCTGCATAATAGATAATCCTGTTCAACATTCTAAAACAAAACATATAGAGATTAGGCATCATTTTATAAGAGACTGCATGCTAAAAAGTTGATTCAATGGCTCTTAAAATTAAACTGACACGACCCAGAAATAACCGCAAAAAACAATGAAACATAATGTAGCAGATCTCTCTTACAAAGTTTTGATGCTGGTAGATTTCAGTACTTGTCTCAAAGTATTGGAATGTAAATCCCTCATGCCTACTATCTCTTGTTTGTTTTTGTAAAGTTTGTTATAATTGTTAGTACTGATAAGTCTTTGTAAATTAAGAATGCTAGTATATAATTGTACTGCTAGTTATATTTAAAAAACTGTTTGTCAACAAATGTTACTTAGAGTTAGTCTGTGGTTATTTCTATGTCTCACTGTATCCGGCTTAGTACCATTTAATACTGCTAAACAAGAAAATGGTTAGATTATGTTTTTCTTAGTTTTGAGCTAACTCTTTCAGGATAAGCAATGAAGTGAGAAATTGGTTACTCAATGATACATTATTTGAGGGGAGGAATGTTGTTTGTTCTTAAAAGTGTTGGTTTTAATACCACACAATTCACCATGTCTTATAGACATCAAGAATTGACTAGTCCAGAGCAAACGGCTCCTGGTAAAGACTTCTCAAATCCGTTGATAGTTGATAGTTTACTCAAAACTATATGGTCATCAATGCACCATGTTTTTACAATGAAGCATTGGCTTGTCCAAAGCAAAAGGCTATTGGTAAAGACTACTCAAATCGGTTAATGGCTGGTAGTTTGCCAAAAACTATAATTTGTGTGAATTTGTAAGCTAAAAGAATAGAGAGAGTTGGTGAGCTTAAAAACAGAAAGAGAGATGTGTGAAAAACAGACAGAGTGAAAAGTGAGTTAAAAGAATTGAGAGATAAAAAACAGAAAGAGAGATTGTGTGAAGCTATTTTTTTGAATTTGTGTTATGATTATGTATGCCTTTGATGTCACACCATATTTGTAATACTTCTACCCTTTAGGGTCGGGGCGTTACAAAATTTGGTACTGCTGGATGACCGTTAGTACTGTTTGAGCCCTAACAGAATTTTTCATTAATAAATAGAGCCGTTGAGATATTTCCGCCAAATACCTACGATATAGGGTTTGACTAATTGGACTTTCGTGATCTTTCTATATATTCGCTTGATTTACTCACGATAAACTCAAATTTCTTTAAGTCGGTCAAACCATATCTCTACGTTTTCTCTAAATAATCTCAATTAACTTTCTCCAGCCTTCATACTTTCCTAAACGATCATATCCCACATAATTAATCACCTTTTTACTCATGGCTAGTTTGGAATTTTGTGATAAGCACAATATGGCTGCGTTCTTGGAAAAGTCTACAGGGAGTGAGGGATTTCATCAAGTTATTGACTTCCTAAGTCAAAGTCATATCAGCTATGCTCTCACTAAGAAGCCAGAAATCTATATCTCATTCATCAAACAATTTTGGAGAACTGCTGAAGCTTCTACTGACACTGATGGGGAGGTAACAATCACTGCTATCATTGATGGCCAATCCAAGACTATCACTGAAGCCTCCTTAAGAAGACATCTCAAGTTGGAAGATCATGATGGTATCACTTCTATTCCCAACTCAGAGATTTTTGAGCAGCTTGCACTCATGGGGTATCAAACAGATTCAGATAAGTTAACTTTTCAGAAGGGTGTTTTCTCACCTCAATGGAGGTTTCTTATACATACTCTACTTCATTGTCTTAGCCCTAAGAAGACTGCTTGGGAGCAATTTAGTAGTAACATAGCTACTGCTCTTATCTGCTTAGCAACAAATAGGAAATACAACTTCTCTAGGCTGATTTTTGAACATATGGTCACAAACATAGGAAGCCCCCATAAGTTTTTAATGTATCCTAGGTTTATTCAAATTTGCCTAGATATGCAGAAGAAACAGCTTAAGACACATTCCAGCACATATCCTGTACCCTCTCTAAATAACAAGGTTTTTAGCAACATGAGGAGGCTTACCAAAGGATATACAGGGGTAGAAATTGGGTTATTTCCTACTATGCTTACTTCACCTACATCTTCATGTTCACCATCAAGGATCACATCATCACCTTCACTATCATCTGAACCTTCTACTGAACCTACCTTTGAACCTCAACCTTCACATGATGTAGAGTACCATGTTCCAACACCCAATGAATCACCTCTCCATGCTGTTCACTCACATGGAAGTGATGAGGGTAGCCTAAAACTCATAGAATTGATGAATTTGGTTACACAATTATCTGAAAGAATTGGAGTCTTAGAGGATGATTTGAAGAGGATAAAGCAAACTTATAGTGCCGCATTCACTAAGCTTATTCTCAGGATTAAGAAGTTGGAGTCTAAAGTCAAGACTGGGAAAGCAAGGAAGAGAGCAAGGGTTGTGCTTTTAGAGGATAAAGAAGACGATTCTTCCAAACAGGGGAGGATAGATGAAGACCCTAACACCTACTTTCATCAAGATGATGAAGTTGTTGATGATGTTGTTCATGATACTACTGAAGAAAGACAACCAGAAGATAGTAATGCTGGTATTACAATTAGTACTGCTCCTATAATTGTATATGGCAGAAGGAGTAAAGAGGCAAGGAAGGATAAAGGCAAAGCAATCATGACTGAACCATAACCTGAGAAAAAGTCCAAGAAGTTATTGGAACAAGAGAGACTGGGTTTAGAAGAAGCTATCAGATTACAAGAACAAGTTGAGGTTTAGAACAGCAATCAGATAACAAAAGAAAACAGTTGATGAAGAGGAAAACTCAAGTAGCAAGAGATTAAGAGATAGCAAGACAAGCTCATAGCATGGATGAAGAAAAAGAGTTACAACAGATCCTAAGACAACTAAGGATATTGATGAATGATCATTCAGTTAAAAAAGTATTGATTGTATTTTGAAAAAAAGAATAAATCAAAGACAGAAGCTCAAGCAAGGAAGAACATTGATTATATACATGAAATCAAAGTAATTACAAACTGAATGACTTTGATGAATGAGCTATGATGAGATAGGCCAATTTATTGTAAGATTGGGATTTCAATCAATAGCTTTGTGGCCTATGGGATTTGAAATGAAAAAAAAGGAAAAAAGAAGAAGCCTTGCTGATTTCAAGAAATTGAAAGTAGAACAAATTGATGAAAGATACGACAGAAAGAGGAAGAAATCTCTTCCTAGAACAAGAACAAGAAGTACTTCAAAGAGACAAAAGAGTGGAACATAGATGATATAAGGAGAATCACAAAGGTTATTTAGACATAAGTTCCAAGAGAAGATGTTGTTGTAGATGTTGATTCACTCTCTACAAAGTATCCAATTGTGGATTGGAAGACTTACACTTTGTCAGAAAACTTCATGTATTACAAAATCTCAGAAAATGGAACTGAAAGAACTAAAATCTGAGTGAGTCTACTCTTTATTGGCCGTAGAGCAGACAGACCCGAGGTTACCTTACTGCCTCGGAAGAGGTTAGGTATCACTGTCGGTGCGAGATATGAGGTAGGAGAGAGCTCGTCTGCCCCCACTGCTAGACTTCCTGGAGGTTTTAGGGCAGACTATGGTTTTGTTGCTACCATGGACAGGGAGATTATGCGAGATCTAGAGAGAGATGTCGATTATAGGATCACCGACACTTGGGATGAGATGTCGGTAGACATGCTAGGGGCACCAGCGACTGATGACACATAGTTTGGTCGACGGATGATAGAGTTTACCACTAGGGTTAGGTAAGACACGGATGAGATTTGTAAGAGGTTGGATGATGAGCAGACTGAGCGACAACTGATGGCTGGTCGGCTTAACATGCTGTATAGGGATAGCCGTGCACATGCTCATACAGGTTTATTAATGGAAAGAGAGGCCATGATGTCTCGAGAGGCTTGGGGATTGTTGGGAATAATTCTTCATCAAGAGTTAATACTGCCAAGGTATAACTAACAGTACTAATGGAGTTAGTACTGCTAGTACAAACTTAGTACTGCCAATGTTAGTTAATACTGCTAGAAGAAAAGTTAATACTGCTGATGGTTAATGCTGCTGACTTGGAGATAAGGATGCAAAGAGATAAATATGGAATGTATATCTTATATATTAGGAAGATTCATATATGATTATAATTGTAATTGATCCTAAAAGTTCGGTAGTTATCTTGTAAAGGACTCCTTGTGGTATATAAAAGGAGATCATACGTTAAGGTTTTATATATACTGAAGACAGAAATATACATCTTAGAGAAAGAACATATAGCTTTAAGGTTGTAACCCTAGTACTAAGCAAGAGTACTCGTATTATTATTCTAATAATATTGAAGCATTTTTTGTTTTGTTCATTGTTCATTGTTTAGTACTGTTTCATTGATTATTACTTCTAGAGTATCAAAGTGTATATTCCGCATACACTTTGATATACAAACACAGTCTCTACCATTGTTATTTTGGATTCATCCAAGGTAACATACACTTTACAAGGTAAAGAATCGATCAAGGCTTAGGATCAACAAGTGGTATCCAAGCCTGTGCTTTGAGAAACTTTGATCTAGAAGTAATGGAGTTCGAGAATACACAGAACAATGCTTTGGCTAAGCTTCCCATGCTCAAACTCGGGGAGTATGAGATGTGGGAGATCAGGATTAAACAATATTTTTAGATCCAGGATTATGCTCTCTAGGAGGTCATAGAGAATAGGAATTCTTGGGTACCTATTCCTGTAACAACACCACCAGTAACTGGTACATCAACAACAATAAAGATGGCTTTGCCTGCTACTATTGAAGAAAAGACATGTAAAAAGAATGATGTAAAGGTAAGAAGTCTACTGCTCATGGCACTGCCCAATGAAC